>JAWDGP010005555.1:45000-50000 GCA_033675545.1 Elysia crispata
TCTCAAAGCATCCATGATCGCTCTATCCCATAAGTCTGAAACTTGTCAAAGGTCTGTTTATCTCGTCTCTTCTTCTCTCGCCAGAGCGAGCTCATGGCCTTGGGTACTGACTCGAACTAGGTCACTCAGCTAGAGAGAGAGAAAGAGACCTATAGGGTGACAGCAGCAGCACCTGCCGGCTGCAGCAACTATTTTGCATATTATTTCGGCCGGGTTCAGAAAGCGTACAACTACAACAATGGTTCATAGGCTCCCTGGCCCTTGACGTCGTCTTAGTTTGCAGTGTTATGTTCTGCAGTCTGCGGACCAGATAGTCGCTAGCCCAGTGATGACCGGTCGTAGCCATCTATAGTGCTCCTATAGTCTCGTTGATGGCAATGTATAGAGTATTCTGTATGGTTAAAAGGAAAACTTTGACACTTTCAAATACAATGTAGTACATTGTCGTGATACCAATTTAACCAGTGTAAAAATGTTTGCAACAAGACAAAACGTCGGCCGCTTGACCAAGAAAAAAACATCTAATATAAAGCTTGACTGGACAATGTCTATTTATCACGTGACCAAGGTTGACCAGGTTTGGGGACCATAGCAAGACTTAATGTGTAGTTGGACCATGTCTTGAATCAGAGAATTGAGGTGTAAAATAATGCTTGGTTGGTGAACAAAACTTTCCTCGCATAAGATATAAAAGGAGCAAGAAAAGTCTGGGAGCAGAGACAATTGGTGACCGGTGACCAGTGACCCAGAAATCATGGACTTAGAAGGTCTGGCCTGAAATTAACAGGTCAGTGCGAATACCAAATCTACGAAATTATGAGTTAAGATCTAGACGCTCTATTCTTGGAACTTGCATGCCAAATACGTCAGTTGAACCACCGGCCACCCACATTACGTCAAGTCCTATGTTTAACACATTGTGCCACTGGTTTATCAAGGGATGGTCCTCTTGCTTTGCCTTCATTTATTTCATAAAACCTTACAGAACGGCAGCTAAGGGGTGACTCTTAAGGTCAGCGGACCCAAAGTTGACTCTCAGGAGGGGGGAGGAAGGGGGGGATCTACCATACAACGATCAACAGCATAATTTTTTTTATGCGAGAAACTTCTCATCATGAGCGAGTCAGGAAAAAAAGAGCTGTACAAATCATTTTTAGAGGCATTTGAAAATGCATGTCCAACTTTACTGTGTTTCAAATAGCACAAGTAGCCTAGAATGAAATAAAAAAAATGACCAAGAGAAAGTGATGCTGGAGGCGAGTTGAATGAGAAAGTGTTGACTGAGGAAACTGCTCCTGGTTTGATTGCTAACTGCAACATTTTTGAAACTCTTTCTGCATTCTACGAAGAATTTTTGTAAATAAACGCGATACAATAAATCTCCAATCTTAGCATTATTCATTTTGTTGTGTCGTCTATTGAAGCATAACTACCTATTTGGGTGGTACTCTTGACGAATTAAATGTACAATGCGTTAAAATTGATCTATTGATCTCAACAGCTGACCTCAGCCAAGGGCGGAGGGGGAGAGGGCTTAAGGAAGCTGACATTATGCTGACAAGGGGGAGGGGGAAGGGGAGGGGGAGTCCAGAATCAGCTGAAAAAAGCTGATGTCATTAAAGAAAGGTCCCTAATTAAAGCACAAATGCACACATCTGTTTATAGCTGTCAGTTTGATCTCCTCTAGTATTGCCTTGGTTCAGAGTCTCTTCTTTTTTAGCTTCATCGTGTCTGACGGGGGCTTATTTGATGAGCAGAAGGGCCTGAGATCATCTTTTATTGGACGAGGTTCTCATTCAGGCGTCCAGTCTCTCTCAATCCAAGTCGCACGTAAAGTTACTGGTGTCGAAAAAGGATATAAAAATTATGGCTCAGCTCAATAATATTATAGCTCCTCTTCTTCATCAAATACCATTTCTTCTTTTTTCCACTTTTCATGCGTGAGATTTTGATTAAAGATTAATTGGGTGAGTATTTTGAAAAGCGGTATAGCTGTTGTGTGTCAAGATAGACACAATAGAAGACTTCTAAAGACAGGCGTTTCAACCTTGCTATGTCAGGTCTTCTTCTCCATTCCCAGCAAATTAGTCTATAGAGTAGAACAAATTTTCCATTTTCTCGCTGCTCACACAATCTCGTTGGTAAATGAAAAGGTTCTAAGGACCTAGGACATTCTCCGCTCTCAACCGGCTATTCTAGCATAATGGCTGACTTTCAACTTCAAAATTGCTTATCCACTTCAATTGTGTGTGTGAGTGTTTCTAATATTTTTCTTTTTGACTCACTGACCTGGTCGCTGTGGTTTATTTCTTCAATTTATCTACTTCCAAAACAGCTGTAATGAGCAATCATGAATGTCACATGATTACCACTACAGAATTAACTGCTGCGCGTATGTTTGTTCATCATAACATAACGCTTTATAAAGTTTCCGCGAGCAAAAAGTGCGGCGATTTAAATGCCCTGCCACAAAAGAAAAAAAAAGAAAAGAAGAAAAAACTTATTGCGCTCCAGGCGACTGTGGTACATTAAGACACGCTGAGCTCCATTAATTTTTGTATCCTGGTTCATGCAGATCTAGTAGGTCTAGTACTCGTATTATTTTATTTGCTCACTATAATATTATGAACATGCGCAATGTGCTTCACTTCGCACGTTTTTTGTTTTGTTTTTTTTTTGTTTTTTTTTTTGTTTTTTTTTTTGGGGGGGGGAGCTAGATCTAGATGTAGATCTGAGTACGTAGCTTTTTTTTTTTTTTTTTTTTGAACGAGTTGTGTGTTGTTTTTTCTTGAAAATGACTGCAGTCATGGTTATGGTTGCCTTCATTTTTCTTTGTTTTTAATGTCTTGCTTAAGTTCAAGATGAAAATCTTGCTTACGAGTATTGTTTGACCTCACGTAGGCCTGATGTAGTAGAGATTATACTGTGCGAGGAACCATTCGTTGCGGGTTCGAAACCCGTGTCATCGGCGGGTGCATCATGCACGGCTTCTCATCTTTCCCGCACTACCCTGCTCGATGAGACCAAGATTGGTTTGATGAGTGTAAAAGAAAAGGGTTGAGACCAACTAATAGTGGATGGGCTATACTAGAAAATAAATCAATCAATCAATCAAGCAATCAGTCGGTCACTTAGTGAATTAATCAATTTTTATTAGGCTGTAATAATCATTACTTTAATTATTTATTTTTTAATTGATTTTTTTTTTGCGAGGAAAAAAAAGTGTGTGTGTGTGTATAGGGGAGGGGGATGGTGTTGTCGTTGGTGGGGGAGGGGGATGGTGTTGTCGTTGGTGGGGGAGGGGGATGGTGTTGTCGTTGGTGGGGGAGGGGGATGGTGTTGTCGTTGGTGGGGGAGGGGGATGGTGTTGTCGTTGGTGGGGGAG
This sequence comes from Elysia crispata, assembly GCA_033675545.1. Lineage (NCBI taxonomy): Eukaryota > Metazoa > Mollusca > Gastropoda > Plakobranchidae > Elysia > Elysia crispata. The sequence goes on from JAWDGP010005555.1 coordinate 48,386, forward strand.
GGAGATGGTGTTGTCGTTGGTGTATTATTATAACCATTGGCTTTAAAATAAAGTTACCTGATAATGAAGCGACTTTTTTTTTGTTGAGAAAAACCAGGAAAAAAAATTACCTATTAATGAATTACATACTCGAAAGTTTATCTCAAAAACTGAGAGCCACGAAACTGGCCTTGCCTCCTTCAGATTTTAGTAACTCATATTTTCTCCTTTCCAAAAAAAAAAAAAAAAAAAATCTTACACAATTTTTTGACTAGTGAGATAGTATTATTCAGTTTTCATAGTGACAAGAAAATCCAGCTTTTCCCAAAATAATTATTCTATTGCTCTCTAACTGACGTGCGTGACGATTTCTTTCGATCGAAGATGGGAAGTGGTAATCTAGGTAGCAGAAGAGATTTTTTGGGTATTTCTTTTTTTTGGTAGTAGGAGGTAATGAGGTAAAAGAAGATTACGTATGCAAATATAAACCCTACGTGGGCAGTGGCAGTTTCACCAAACCGTTCAGATGCTGGCCTTATTTCCTGGTTAAAATAAAAAGAAAAAAGAAAAGGAGGTTGGATTAGTTTTTGGGTTGTTAGTTCAGCATAATTTTTGTTACGGTTTGGAAAAACGAGGCAACGTTTTCAGCTCCTTATTTCTTAGGTTTCCTTTTTCTTTCTTTTTTTTTTTTTTGTTTTTGTTTCAAGCTGTCGTTTACTGTTGGTTTTTTTTTTTAATTTGCTCTTTGCGTGAGGTGTGGGTGGCCCGAGAGAGAGAGAGAGAGAGAGAGAGAGAGAGAGAGAGAGAGAGAGAGAGAGAGAGAGAGAGAGAGAAGGGGCCTCGTTAATTTTTTTTTTTTTTTTTTTTTTTGGGGGGGGGCGTGTTGTTACTGTTATTATTGAGGTTGATGTTTTTTTTAACACGGTGACGAATGCTGCAAACTGTACAAAAAAAAATTACCCTTTCAAAGATTGAAGATCTGAATAATTCATCACATAGAGCTCAGGCCCACACATTTGGTCAGCAAAGTCATTAACTTGCATCACAACAAACAGAGAAAAAACAATCTGGAAATCTTGCACGTCTGCATTATAGTCATCTGGATGTGCAAAGCTGGTTACATAGTTCAGGGCAGAATACCCCATGGTGTTTTCTCCGCGTCAACTTCAGGTTGAATGCTAATGAGACCAGAAGTCATGTCCCCTTACCTCGGTTGTTTTTGTTCACTAGAGGTCACGGAGTACAGGGGTAGACCAGGTCAATTTGTGCATACTTCGTCTAGGTCTGCAGCTACTGTATCTCCTTGATAAGGAAGTTACGTGTATTGGGTATTGCGACGTGAAACTGGAGTAACTTCCCCTATAACCATGCTAGGTCAACCCATAGCAGTTTGTTTTGGTTTCGAAGTTACCGGGAAAACCCAAGCGCAACGCGAAGAGGCAGACGTCGAGAAAAACATCCGGAAAGGCCAGAATGGCGGAAAATGAAAACAGATTGGTCGATAACAAACTAGACTACATTATATTGGACATAGAGTTCCAACTTATATTGGTGGAAATTGACGCTTTTGCCCTGATAGTATAAAGCAGTATCGGTACCGAAAAAGAATAATGTTTAGGTATAATTTTTGTATTTG
>JAWDGP010005555.1:55000-57500 GCA_033675545.1 Elysia crispata
TTTCGGTCTAGAAAATTCTTTTGCTTGTAGCTGGAGATACTATGGGACAAAGGGCGATTTGTCTGCGAGTATCGTGATTAAATGCGCTCTGTAGTTGGTTCCTGGTCTATCGCGTGCTGTGTGACAGTCAACTTAAGTTATGGAAAGTAAAACCATGAAGCTTTGTTGTATAGAGAGGGGCATGTTAAAAACAAAATTGATGTTGCAAGCAAGTTCCCCGTGGTTTTTTTTTTGTTTGTTTTATAATAGTGCTTTGCTCAGTATGCTCTGATGGTAATCTGTTTGTTCCCTGGTATGTCTCTCTATTTGTCTGTCTGTCTCTCTGTCTGTGTGTGTGTGTCTCTCTCTCCTCTCTGCCTCTCCCTCTCCCTCTCTCGCTCTTGATCTCTATGTTTCTCTCTCTCTCTCTCTCTCTCTCTCTCTCTCTCTCTCTCTCTCTCTCTCTCTCTCTCTCTCTCTCTCTCTCTCTCTCTCTCTCTCTCTCTCTCTCTCTCTCTCTCTCTCTCTCTCTCTCTCTCTCTCTCTCTCTCTCCCCCCCCCTTTATTTAATTTGTATCTGGGACCCTTTTTATCATTCACACTTGTTTCCACAATCATTTAAATTTTTGATAGAGATTCAAATTACAAATCCAATAGGCCTATCACCCGAAAATGAGAAAAAAACAATTCGAGAGACATGTCCGTGGAAACAAGACTGGTAATGCTAAAACTGAAAAGAATTATACCTAAAAGCGACGATCAAGAGAATTTTAGTAAACCCATAAAATGTGGGCTCATAATTGAAAAATCTGTCCGTTTGTGTTTGCTATTTAACCGTAGCATTCCTCTAAGACATAGTTAGGAATGAGTATCTTATTGATAGATGTGAAAAAAAGTAAGGCGGTAGATTATTGGTAGTGGTGCGCGTGGTGGTGATGATGATGTTCATAATGAAAATAATGATGGTGGTAGGGATGGCAATGGCGGTGGTTGTTGTTGTTGTTATCGTTTTGTTTTGTTTTCGGGTTGATGGTTATTTGTGGGTTTTTTTCTATTAAAATTCATTGTACTCTAAAACAACCCTACTTTCAGAATAATAATATGTTACGAAAGGAAAGTAGAGAATTAACAGATTTTCCGCTTCCATAGACCACGCAAATTTTTTTTTAACATTTGTCCCTTTACCACTGTCAGTCCACGAAACCCGGAACAATCACCCAATTAACCTGAATAGAGAATACCTTGAGACAATAAACGTAACGCAATTCATGTACTAATCGCCTTAAACAATGAAAAGCCCAAATGCCTGGTAATGAATCATGCATTCGTAACGTGGTAAAGGCTTGCTGTTTCTACTGCTAGCATGCAGCTGTACACTACAGCTCGTATTTCACAGGACCACCTTCACTTCTCAAATCTGTTTTTTTTTCTTTGCGAATTGCAAGGAAAATAATAAGCCAAGATTTTAGTTAGTGTTTCGTTTAGCTCGCTTACACCAAGAAAATGATGTTTTAATTTGTTTTTTGTCGTTGTTGTTATTGGGTTGTAGTTGCTGTTTTTTTTTTTGTTGGCATTTTTTTTTTTTTTTGTATCAAAAAAAGGAACCGGAAGAATAGACCATGTTCTCAAACTTATGACCCGCCGACATAGGATTCGAATTTTCTATGAATATTTCTACACATCTAAAGGTATCCTTATAATCTCTTCCCCTCCTCCATTCCTCCAATAAACCAACACCGGTGCTTCTGCTTTGAATAGACCATAATAATAACCGCAAGTCATCGCATTACGCCTGATGCCAAGAGTTTAAAAAAACTCCACAGCAAATCATAAATAGCACAAGGATTGCATACATTTTTATGAAAAATAAAAACCCTACGTAACACAACCCCTGGTTATCTAATCATAAACATGTTTACGACACGAGCCTCAGGCAGCGCCCGCACCAAGGCCTAGATGTAGGTCTAGATCTAGACTAGAAGTTTCTGGAACAGTGCCACCTTTCAATAGACCAAGCTCAGGCCTCCACGTCGTTTTTTTGTGTAAAGTGTGTTTTGGTGACATCTTATCATAATTTTTAACTGCTGTGGGCTGTCAGGCAAAACTCGTACCACCTGTAGACAAAGAGCTCCGATCAATATCGCCGCACGCTATTTTTCATTAACCATCAGTTCTATACGGTATTGCTCCAGCTCTGTGCCTTGCCCCTTTCACGCGATTTAAGTGTGGCATTCAAAGTTTAGTGAACTACCGGTGAATGGGTTTGTTGGCAATGTTTAAGCTTATGAATATTAATAATCTTCCCAGCACCAGCTTCGAAATCGGGTAAAAGTAGTGTAACAACAAGGGGTTTTCATGACTCACTCATTCTTCCTTTGTATTAATTTTGATCGTTAGATTGTAAACACTGTACCATTTGCGCTCGTGCCCTGAATGTATTATATATTCAGCGAAAACATCGAAAACAAAAGAATCAAGCGGGAAAAGATTAAATAAGAGAATAAAACTTATTACGGGCAGT
>JAWDGP010005555.1:62500-95000 GCA_033675545.1 Elysia crispata
TTGTTTTGTTTTGTTTTTTTGTTTTTTTGGTTGTTTTTTTTTGGGGGGGGTTCTATGTGTTCAAGTTTATTTTTTAGTGATAGGAATAAATAGAGCAAAAACAAAATTGTCGACATGAATATGATATTTATTTTAATGATGATAATGATGATAAGAAGGAGGAGAAGGAGCAGGAAGAGGAAGAAGAAGAAGAAGAAGAAGAAGAAGAAGAAGAAGAAGAAGAAGAAGAAGAAGAAGAAGAAGAAGAAGAAGAAGAAGAAGAAGAAGAAGAAGAAGAAGAAGAAGAAGAAGAAGAAGAAGAAGAAGAAGAAGAAGAAGAAGAATGAATGAATAAATGAAAGAAAATAATAACAATAGGAAGAAATGACAAATACAAAGAAAGCGACAAAAACAATAGCAACAGACGGGCTCTATAAAACAACAAACAAATTAATTTGTACTTCGTATTGTTTCCCACTTATTAAACAATATTTATGAAGTGAGTTCGTGGTTGAAGAATGAAACAGGTGAAATAGCTTGAGCATATTTTGTCAGAATGTCGAATGGGTGTTAATATCAAACTATTGTGTTTACTTATGTTGCGTGTAAACCATGTCTTTAGACCAGGCTTTTTATCTATATTCTTCCATAAAAGGGTTTGTTGTACTTTTTAGCTTGTTTTTTTTTTTCAATATTAGTGTGAGCACTAGGCTGTCTTATTACAGGCTAGATATTGTCCAATGCACACCGCTTGAGTGTAAGTGCTTTATTGGTTGATTTGGATTATTTTTCTTTTTAGAAGACTTCAAGTACATTGCACTTTTTTTGCATATAAGCCAGCCTCAACACAACATCGAAAGGCGACAATTACAAGTGTAAAGAACCTTATGTTTGGCTTATGGGTGAGTAGGAATTCTTATCACAAGTCAGTCAGGCCAGAAAGTTGGCTTTTTTTGGCCATAAGTGAAATTGTCTTAGCGTTTGTTTGGGTTTTTTATGTTCGTTTTTTGGGTTTTTTGTGTGTGTTTTGTTTTTTGTTTTTGTTCTTTAAAGTAATGTGCCAACTTTCAAGGTACCATCGCCCAAATGATCCAGCGCAGAATATTCTTACTTTGTTTTTTCGAAAGACTTAGGAAAATCGTGCTCTACAAGGGAAAGATGTGCTCAAAATAACTGTGTGGCGAGGCCTGCATATGAACAAATCATGTCACTGAGATAAACAAACTGAATCTTTATTAAGAGTTATAGTGATCGGTTTCATTTAATGTTTTAGCACAGTTAGGCCAAAATAATACTCAGAAAGTATTTTCGCTAAATCCATCAGCCCACTCAACAATAGTAACAAACTGTCCAAGCTAAATGCTATAGCTGACCTTCATGTTAACTTTTGTTTACTTCATTGATTCGGCCTGTATCTAAAGCTTTAAGGAGGCCTTAGTGTCTGGCCTGTAGGGCCACATCGGCCTTATAGTAAGGGTGAGTACAAAAGCCTCCAGGCATACCATAAACTACAACCAAATCGACACTTCAACATCTGGTCGTTGAAGATTTCATCATCCTCGCCGTACGCCACATATCGCAAACCACATCAACGCGGCTGTCGTAGGCTGCAGTCAGCACGAGGCTGGTTTATGTTTGTTCTACACGTGTATTGTTGTGAGTCGAGCAATAGAGCAACCTAGCAATCGCGCATGTACACTGCAGCAACACCTGACACCGATAGCGTAAATGAACGCCTCCCTCATTCGCACGCGCGCATCTCGTCGAGGTTGATCTAGATCTAGATCTAGTTACACGTAGCGCTCATCGAAATACGGTTAAGTGCTGTAGCATCTTTTCAAAGCCACGCTAGTCTTTTGTCTCGTGTAACACAGAGTACATTGAGAAGGGTTCGTCAATCTACATCCGTTACTAAAGTTTTATTTTGTATTTATTTTTTTTCCCTTGCTCATGCGCTGAGAAAGTCAAGGCTAGCGCTCTATGCAATGAGAGGGTGTCAATACTCTAATCTTTTATTTCTTTCGTTCACCCCTCTCCCCCTCCCCCACCCTTCATTTTTTTTTTTCGCCCAAACAGTTACATTGACGAAAAATAAAAACTTTCCAGTCCGCCTTCATGTTTTCATCATTATGAGGTGTTTTTACATCTTACTTATTTCGTCTTTTCTCAGGTGCCCCGGTGGCTGTCAAGTTAGCGCGTTTACCCCGATATTTTCAAGGACTTTCTTGGCGGGATCGAACCCTACAAAGGCGGGGAATAAGTCAGATGCTTTGTGTTTTCAGTCCCGCCTTAGATCATCGTATTGTGGACGGGCTATATCAAACAACACACATCATCTCTTTTCGTGCTTGTTTCATCTTTTGTGGTTTGTTTACTGTATTTTTAATTGCTATTTATTCTTATAATATGCACAGTTTTGGTCGTAATCCTTGCACCTTCTCCCAAAATCAATGAGATACGTTGGTTAAGCTACGGTGAATGTGTTACATACACAACTAACCCAAAGAAGTCACGAGCCTGCGAGCTTTAACTGTTTCGCTTGTTGAGCAGTGAAAGATTTTGCCTTAGATCTGAAGGCGGTAGAGCATGACGAAGCGACAGCTTGCATGTTTGCACGGATGTCTAAATCATCCTGAATCCTGATCCCCCTTCCACTCCCAAACCCGTTTGGGATGGTTGATTCACATCTCCAGACTTTTTTATTTTTTAATCAAACATGCTCGGGCTTGTTCACAATAAAAAAAAATATTGGTTATTTGTTATATTGGATATATATATCCGGTAAGATACCCTATTTCCGTTTTTGTCAGTAGAAAACCATCATCTCTGAGCAACATTTCATTCTTTTGATTGACGTTTTCAGATCACAAGGCGTAATTTCCCTTACATTTCCATCCGCTGGTCCTTGTCTGACTGCCATTTAATAAGAACCGGATGCACGTTGACTCTTCGAGTACATTTCTGGTTCCTGTTGAGTTGTGTTGTCTTTCATTCTTGTGAGTCAGGTCAAAGATAGACCTCTCTGCGTTTTCTAAATGCCGTTAAAGTTTCTTGAAGTAGACCTAGCTAGTATAGGAAGTATTCCAAGACTCAAAAAGAGATTTTACTGCGCCATCCCCCTTGAGGCGTCGTAGTCTAAAAGCTCATCAAGAGACCCGGGGTTCGAATCCCTGCAATGCCAGGTGAATCATTCTTGAAAAACATCAGTCTCCTTACGTCACTCAAATGTTAAATGAGTAGCCGGTTGTAGGCATTGAAATTTCTTGTCAGTATAGCCAGTGACTAGCAGTTTCTTAAAGCTGCTTCTCTGTGGGTTCAAACTAGACAAGCGCCTTTGTTGGAAATAGTTTCTCATTGAACATAAGTATAAAGCTCTTTGAGCAACATAGAGAGAAAGCGTTTCATAACAACAATCATTTTTGCTTCATTCATCCATTCATTTACCTGCTATCACCATGTTACTGAAGATCCGAAGCGATGGACCCATTGCTTGAAAAACAAGGCGGATTCGACTATCAGTACTGATGTTATCGCTTACATTGCAACATCACCAGCACCAGCACCAGCAGTCAACATGAACGAGGAAATTGACGTCAGTATCATAACACCATAAGAACGCCACATGTTTGCAAATATTAGTAGTATTTAGTAATGCCTCTAGACTTCAAGACGTCCTCCGTATCTTTATTTCAAAGTCTTACAGAATAAGCGAAATATTATGATTGGGTAGCCTATAAAGGACACGATTACCCTCACCGATACTGATATCAGTTCTTACATTGCAGAACCACCAATAGTCACCATGAACGACGAAATTCACGTCAATAGGCCTACCAAAACACCATAATTATGAACCATTATCCTCATCGATATCGTCAAAAACAATCTTTGACATATATATATATGATATTAACAATATTAAAACCACCAATGACAATAGCAACAACAATAGCAGCAGCAGTAGAAGCGTCAACAAGATCAACAGTTTAAAAGAGCACCAAGTGGTCAGTAACCCCCCAAAAATGAGAGGAAAGAAAAACAGGAACAATACTGGAAACAGTAAATCTATAGGAACATTGGCATGAACTATTACACCAGTTGCATCATGAAATAAAGACGTAGCGGCCTACACTTAAAGCAGATTAACAGTTTCATAAAAGATTATAACAACATTTTTTTATTGTTATTACCATTAGCAGAAGCAGAATTCATATATTTAAACATATTAAAAACAGGTATCACAAAATTGTGTTACGATCCAAACACTTTGGTTAAGGTGGGTAAGGGAAATCGAAAGCAGACTTGCAAAGAATAATTTTGATGTTAGAAGAATGCGAAGAAGAAGAACTGAATTGGGTATTTCATGTACTAAAGTAGACCTACAGACTGGGAGGAACTTAGAGCTAGATACATGTATAATTATCTAGTCACGAAAACGGGTAGGCCCGTAAATTATTAGTATCTAGAATACGACAGGGGGGCTCAGTCAAGATTGTCTCATATTACACCATGCCTTGCTCGCCATTCCACGGTTATAACCCGGTCCATGTGTCGCCTGTCACGTAGACTCGATCCTTCCCAGGTCTAGATCTATGTCCAGGGACCATGGTGGTATAGTTCCGTGGCTGCGGAAAGCTAGCTTTAGCTCGGGACCCGGGGTACTGGTACATGATATCTGTTTAGATCTAAAGCCTCCGTAAATCCGGCGAGTTAGCTAGATCTAGCAGGACTCGAAAGTAACAGATTGAGAATATGAGATAACTGTTAGTAACGTTGGGTAGAGCTGTGGACTTTGTGTGGAGTAGGAGGCTAGGAGCCACGAAGGCTGAAAGGTGGATTAGAAGTATTTGCGATGATTCTACCCGGGTTAGATCAATACATGTACTGAGGGCGGTGGGGATAGAAAAAAAAAGAGAAATACGTAAAAGCAGAGAAGAGAGAGAGAGAGAGAGAGAGAGAGAGAGAGAGAGAGAGAGAGAGAGAGAGAGAGAGAAGGTGTGTGTGTGTGGGGGGGGGGGGAGTATGATTATCATTTTGATGAGGTGAGAAGGTTAATCATATTATTTTCTTAAATTGTACTGTTCAGTGTTCAGCCTTTCCCTAATTATCTCCAGACTTGTTATTTAATTTTTTTCTGCTTTCCTTGGCATGAACTTTGCTAGAGGTCGCGACCTTCAAATTCTATCTATGTTATCGACAAGCTTATAGGCCTAGCATTATCGGATTTCTAGAATCTTTTAAGTCTTTTATAAAACCTCTCTGATTATAGAAATTTCATTAATTGAGATATTAAGTTTGTTTGTTAGAATCTAGAAATAGATGAATTGTAACTTGTGATCCGACTAATGCTCTTGAACCTTTAATTAATTTTTGAGCAACGGAGCTTTTCAATATACTGCGCCAACAGCAGTTATTGCCATGGCGATGTTATGCAAACAGAAATCACAAAATCTTGTTATTCTCTTTCGAAAATAAAAACTGATCTGGTTAGTTTTTTTGTTTTTTTTTTTTATTATTTAAATATAGCTGATAATGGTAAAAGCAGCTGGGGGTGAGGGTGATATCGCCATCGTGTTTGAACGGAGTCTTACTAACTCTATTTCAAATAGGTTGTGTTAATTATTTTGGTAAAGGTTTGAACGAAGGCTTATTGTCTAAATACCATAGGCTGTTTAACTCTTTTTTGAAATTCATTTAACTAAAATGCCATAAACCTGGTTAAAAGTATTATTTCTTTTATTAATTGAAGAACGGAAAAATACCAGTACTTTCTGTTTTGCTTATGAGGCTTGGCAGAGGTTTACTTTATTGTTGTTGTTGTTGTTCTTATTATTATTATTATTATTATTATTATTATTATTATTATTATTATTATTATTATTATTATTATTCAAATCTTTTATAACAGCTCAACAGTTTTGAGGAAGACTGGTAAAGTCTTGTCTTCCTAAAATATCCAGGTCTGCACTTTACAGCTGCACTGATACCCAAACAGTTGACAAAGTTTGGCTGCACAACCTTTTTTTTCTAATTTCAGTTCATCAGCCTTTGTCCTCGAAAACTCCTAAATAATAACCTGGACATAATGGCGACACGAGGCTGACAGCGATGGCCATAATACTGCGGGTATTTGTGGCGGCTCTTCTTCAGCTCTCTAATCAACACTGGCCATCTGAAGGGAAAAAGAGTCTGATCCTTGTCTGAGTTCATCTATTCTTGTCTGCCTTCGTTAATCCCAGTCTGCTTCCGCATTAGATATTTGCAGGACGAGGCAGAGTGCGGTAGATATTACTGATACGGTGGGGTTTTTGTTTTTTTGTTGTTTTTTGTTTTTTTTGTTTTTTTGTTTTTTGTTGTTTTTTGTTGTTGTTTTTTTTTTGGTTTTTTTTTTTTTTGGTTTTTATTTTGTTTTGTTTTTTGTTTTTGTTGTTTTGTTGTTTTTTTGTTTTTGTTTTTTTTTTCTTTTTTATTTAGCTGCCTGTTTACCTTTTGATATAAATTTTTTCTAGGGGAAGAAGAAGAGGGATGTTACAAATCAAGAAGAAAAATCATCGTTTCGCTTTATGTTCCAATAATATTAGCATTTGCTTTTTCCCAACTTTTTATCTTTTTTCTTCTTTTTTTTTCGGGTCTTTTAATTATTTTTTTTTTCAATCTTGTTTTTTGTTGTTTTTTTTTTGTGAGTTTTTTTTTTTGTTTTTGTTGTTTATTTTTCCATTTTACTAATGTTATCTTTGCTATGCCATGGAGAAGTTACCACAGAGATGTGGTGTCGTTTTAGTTTTTAATGTCATTTTTCGTCTAAGCATTACTATTGTTTTGTTGTTGTAATTTTCACACACATAAATCACAACAATTTGACACGCTGAAATTTAAAAAAAAAAAAAAAAAGAAAAGAAACTTATACGAATTGGAAACGGCAAAAAATTGCTTTAACGATACAAAAAAAATACATTCAGACACTAAACATATAAAAAATAATAATTTTATTTCTTTTTTTTTTTTTTTTTTAATTAAAAGCTGGTTACAAAATGAACCCACCTTACTTTCCAAAACATTTTCAGCGTCGTCAATAGTATACGCAAGTCAACTGGGGAAGCAGCGCTCCGGGAGACTTTTCTGACTCGAAATACCAGAGTCTGGACATGGATCTAGATCTAGTCGGTGATTTTACGTGTTCACACTTTTCTTTTTTACTGAATGTTACTTTTAAGAAAGACCACATGAATGCAAAATCAGCAAAACTTGTATTTTTCTTATCTATTTAAAAACCTTTTAAACGCTAATAAAACCATTATGAATTCTCGCAAAAAGGTTCTGAAGGTGAGAATCCTATTAGGAATTGATAGCTCCGTATTTATTTTTAATGATGTAAAAATACTAACAAAAAAAATGTTTAAAATGGGTATTTAATAGATTTGGATTTTTTTTTTTACAAATATAGCTATCTATTCTTATTCGCGGCCAAAATAAAAATAAAATTGATAGGCAGAGAAATTAATATTGATGAAAAGTTTCTCAGTTTTCTCAGGATTTCCATTTTTGACATTTGCCTTGACATTTTCATGTAAATAAAACTAAAACAAGAAAATCCGAGAGTGACAACGTATACCAGATAAGGTTCTATGATTAACAACATTTTGTTTCAACGTCCTTCTTATTTGCAAAGATTTCGTTACACCGACGTCGGTAAATGTGTTCAATATTTCGAAATACACAATGAAGATCATGGAGATTTAATGGCGTAGCAAGATACTATTTCAAAATTGCTCTGTGTGTGAAATAATTAGGGGTTTAATAAACAAACCAATCTTTTCAATATTTGTTTTTTTTTTTGTTTTTTTTTTGGTTGGTTTTTTTTTTTTTTTTTTTTTTTTTTTTGGGGGGGGGGGGGGGGGGGGGGGCTGTCTTTCGGGGCTTTTTTGTTTGTTTGGTTTTTTTTTTAAATGATTGCAGTCACTCTGCTTAAAACTCGCAGTTGCTGTAAAAGCAGTGGTAGTAGTAGTAGTAGTAGTAGTAGTAGTAGTAGTAGTAGTAGTAGTAGTAGTAGTAGTAGTAGTAGTAGTAGTAGTAGTAGTAGTAGTAGTAGTAGTAGTAGTAGTAGTAGTAGTAGTAGTATAGTAGTAGTGGTAGTAGTAGTAGTAGTAGTAGTAGTAGTAGTAGTAGTAGTAGTAGTAGTAGTAGTAGTAGTAGTAGTAGTAGTAGTAGTAGTAGTAGTAGTAGTAGGAGGAGGAGGAGGAGGAGGAGGAGGAGCAGCAGCAGCAGCAGCAGCAGCAGCAGCAGGAGTAGACATTTTGTTAGCTGTTTTTACACCTTTAGTTTTAAAACAGTTATAATTATGATAAATATCAAGGAATAGACTCGCTTGCCAAACCTCGCTATTTTATTCCTATGATAGTATGAAACAGAGCACTAAGCCGCATAAGAAGAAAAGGAGCGGTTCCTTTTGTTATTATTAGCGATTCAAATCAGTTTCGATTTACTAAGAAAAGGAAAGGGATCAGTTCAAGAAAGCCAAACTATGTGTTATTTTTAGCTGTTCAAACCAGTTTATATTTACTTTATTTAATATCTCGATTCAGTGCTACACAATCCGCACTAAGAAAAAGGAAGGAGTCAAGTTCAAGAAAGCCAGACTATGATTGTTTCCTTATCAACATCCCCATCTCCAGTTATTGTTATTATAGTTCTCGTTAACGTGCCTTTTATCACGTGAATGGCTACTGGGAAAACATTAATTTTCTAAAAATCCGCATTTTTTAAAGCATTAACTTTGTAATGAACCTGTAGAAAAATATTCAAATAAATTAGGAAAATACAGAACAAGCTGATTTCCACATGCGTTCATTTGACTCGGGCGTGGTAAAATGATTTTATAAAATAATTTTGGATTAGTAACTTTGCATGTCCATCTCTCTGTCTCTGTCTCTGTCTCTCTCTCTCTCTCTCTCTCTCTCTCTCTATATATATATATATATATATATATATATATATATATATATATATATATCTTTCTCTCTCTCATACACACACACTCTCTCTCTGGTTCTCTCCCAACTCTCACAGATCTGTATCTCTTTATTTTAATTTCTTTGTATCTCCTTTCTTCGATTCTTTGATTTTTTCCTGCTCTCTAAATATCTATTTACCTGTTTATTTTTCTGTCTTTCTATCCATCTATCTATCTATCTAATTATCTATTCATCTATCTCTCTTTCCATCTATTGTATTTATCTATCTTTCTGTATATGTATCAATCTATCCCTTTAACTACTTAATTACTTTTATACCCTTCTATTTCTCTATCAATATGTCCCTCATTAATATTTTTCTTCCTTCATCGCTATGGGCCAGAAAGCCAGAGATCTACTTATAGCTGCTTAAGGGGGTCACTAAACGTCCGTCACCGAGCTAATTAATTCCATGACATCGGAGACGATTTGTGTCACACGCTAAACGGAATAGCTGCTTTTTTTTTTTTTAACCCTACCACAGTTGAACACTCACAGGAATTCCGCAGCCATGAGCACAACCGACTCTTTATTACCAAGATAAGGATCTTTTGTTATGAATTTTTTTTAAAAGTATGTACTTACAAATTTTAAAAAAAAAGGGGCAAATATACAGAGACATACAAATTGAATTCTTGGCCGACCCAAGTGAAATATGAAAGCGGTTTCAAAGAGGCCACTTTATAAGCCTTTTTTTTCTTTGTTTAATTTTAACAGGGTATTTCAAACTGAGCTTGTAATGAAGGACAATGTATAGGAATTTAATGGACATAGATTTTAATTTATTTGCTCTATAGCAGTTAGAGTTTTTGTTCAATCATGATGTGTGAGATTCGATTCTAGAATGTTTAATAAGTTTTCTCGATTCCCCGAGTCCATTCATTTTTCCTCTGCTTACTCGGTTATAAAAAAATAAGTAATCGATCGTATGGGCAGTAGAACATCGCAGTATCAGGATTTTGCTACATTGTCAGGTATGCTGACTTTCTTTGCAGTTCTACGAATCTGGAAACACAAACAAACAAACAAAAAAAAAAGACAAAAGTATACCCTATCAATTGTTAATAGTCCCTCATAGCACCATGCTTGGCTTAGAGGACATTCATGGATTTGGCGCTTTATTAAAGCAATAAAATTTCCATGGTGTAGCTAATCTGATACTGCCGACTTTATCATGTGATAGAAGGCATTTAATATTGTACATCAGACAAGTTCTCAACTAACAGTGCGCAAGTTGAAAGGTCAAGCCTCGGTCATTTATACGTGTGGCATTGTGGGCCAAGGGTAGAGATAGAATTTACCCGGCTTGTAAATCAACAGGTCGGCTATGCGTGACGTTAAGTTTTTGCGAATGGCTTTTTGCAATCATTCCTGCTCCTCTATATTTTGGGTATGGTATTTTGATAAGTAGAGGCTATGTATTTCTTGTATGCTTTTTTTATTTCAATTCCATCTTTGACTCTGTCTGTCTTTTTATCTATAATCTAGTGGCCTGTCTAAATATCTGTGTATATATCTTCCTCTAACCTTACCTCTGATTCACCTCTCTCTCTCTCTCTCTCTCTCTCTCTCTCTCTCTCTCTCTCTCTCTCTCTCTCTCTCTCTCTCTCTCTCTCTCTCTCTTTCTCTCTCTCTCTCTTTCCTTTCTTGCCCAGCCCTCTCTGTCACGTTGGCCTTAACATTCCTTATTTTATACCGCCTTCCTATAAAGAATGACTCCATTAAACACCACAACATAACTGAGTGCTTAAACAGTAAACACCGCATTTGTGGCAAAATAAATACACAGAGGGATTTTTTTCCAAAAGCCGTGATAAAAACAAGCAATAAATAATGGTGATTATAAAATTAATTTCTTCAACAACATTTATAAAAGTTATGCCTGAAATGTTCATTAATTTTTCAATTAATTTTCATTAGCTGGATTTCTATTGATTGCGCCAAATCCTCCTGTTTTAAATAAGGATAATGATATTAATAATGTGATCTCTAATCTCTTTTTCGAGGCTATAATCGCAATTTTTATCGCTTTTGCTCCAACTTTTTCGAATTCTGTTTTTCTTCCTTTATGTCTAGTCTTAACCTCCAACGAGACATCAACTTTTTTTTTCCAAATTTTATCTTTCTTGCGTTCTCTCTCTCTCTCTCTCTCTCTCTCTCTCTCTCTCTCTCTCTCTCTCTCTCTCTCTCTCTCTCTCTCTCTCTCTCTCTCTCTCTCTTTCTCTCTCTCTATTTAGCTTCCTCACTCTTTTTCTCCATATCTACTTATCTTTCTCTTTCTCTTTCACTCTCAGTCTATATCTATCTATCTATCTATCTTTCTATCACTTTATTCCTCTCACTCCGTCTCTCTCTGCCTATCTATCTATCTTCCTCTGTCTCTCTCGCTTTCATCTTTACCCATTTATCCAACTATTTCTCTCTCCTTTCTCTTTTACACTCCTGATCCTTTATCGATTACTGACGCACATTTAAAAAAATAGGTAATAGATAAATAAGTAAATTAATTTTCACTAGAAAAAAGACAAACACGCATATGTACTTCGAACTCTAACAATTCAAACCATTTGATAGCAGGTCAGTGAAAGCACCTTCTTTTTATGTCAAAACGTCATCAGTCGGTCAGTAGAAGCGCCTTCTTTACGCCAAAACGTCTTTTGTGTGAATAGAAACTGGTTTATTACGTAAACTGTATTTAGCAGCAGTGCTGACAATTTTTGTTCTCTCTCTCTCTCTCTCTCTCTCTCTCTCTCTCTCTCTCTCTCTCTCTCTCTCTCTCTCTCTCTCTCTCTCTCTCTCTCTCTCTTTCTCTCTCTCTCTCTATCTCTCTCTTTCTCTCTTTCTCTGTGTGTCTCTCTCTTTCTCTCTCTCCTTTTCTTTCAATTTCCTTCTCTCTCTCTCTTTATATATCTCTCCATTTCTGCTTGTTGTTCTTTTTCCTCCTTTTTTTTCTCTCGATCCCTATTCTTTCCTCTTCTTTTGCAGCCCCCTCATCCTCTAATAAGTTACCTGCTTCATCTTAATTACTCTTATTCTTCCCTCCTCTCCCGCAATCTTCCTCTCTCCCTCTTTTACACTGTCCAAATGCTTTTCTTTTCCTCTCTTTCTATCTATCTATCTAACCGATCTGTCTATCTCCATTTTCCTGTACCTTTATCTTTTTCCCTGTTTTTTTTCTCTCTTTTCCCCTATCGCCCATTCTCTTTCACTTTTCCTCCCTCGAAGGCTGTGGGCATGGGGCATAAAAACTGTAAAGAATATTAACAATAACAGGTTAGACATGTAGAATCTCGACTTCAGACCAGACTGGTTGACCTAAAAAGGTCTAATTACCAAAGATGCTTCCCTCCCTTCCATAGCAGAAAGTCGGTTATTCGCGTCAGCCGGATTATTATAATATAGATCTAGTACTAGATGCTGTTTTGGCACTTGCACACGTCAGACGACGGATTTTGCTCGGTTCGTTCGACCTAGTTCATCGTGGACAGAACTCGTCCAGCAATAATTGTAATATTATTGGAGAGGCAGTTTCGGCTAACCCATGCATTATTATTTCGAAACCGAAATTGTCTATCAATTTATAATCCACAACAGCATAAACTCTCTTTCTGTTTGTCTCTCTCACTTTCCTGTTTAACTTCTATCCATTTATTTATATATCTATCTCTTTCTGTCTGTTTGTCTTTCTGCCTGCAAGTTTGTTTGTCTTTTTGTCTGTCTCTCTGTCTCTGTCTGTGTGTGTGTGTGTCTCTCTCTCTCTGTGTCTCTCTCTCTCTCTCTCTCTCTCTCTCTCTCTCTCTCTCTCTCTCTCTCTCTCACTCTCTCTATCTCTCTCTCCTTCTATGTTGTCTTTCTGTCTATATAGATATCCTCAATCTGTCTCTCTCTCCCACTCTCTCTCTCTCTCTCTCTCTCTCTCTCTCTCTCTCTCTCTCTCTCTCTCTCTCTCTCTCCTGAATTTGATGAATTTGACAGATAATGAGATGGTCGGCTGGTGACATATGAGCAACCCTGGCCACCAAAAAATGACCTTTCATCGTGCCCTTTTGGCAAAAATTTCAACCTCACAGTAGCTCTACATAAAAAAAAAATAAATAAAAATCGAATGAACTTTTTTCAATGAGTTGAAGGTTCGGCCATCTTCTCTGTACGGCTCTGTCGGTGCAAAAAAAAAAGTCTAAAATAGAACGGCACAAAAAAGATAAGTCTTTAGGCTTAGAATGGCTTTCAGACTACTGATATACCAGACTTTCCGGCGTTTACCGTCAGTCAAACTTCACTGGAGGTCATGGGTTTCTTACTCAGAAGATAAAAAGTAAAGTAAGACGGACGTAATACCCGTTTAGCTTGCTGCCTATAACCGTTCGCAGGTATAACTAGAGTATGTTTCCTTAATCATTTCCCCAGCCTAATATCTTTTTGCTTTAGACGTGTGTGTAGGGGGGGAGGGAGGAGAGAGTTCATTGTGCAAAACCATTCTTCTGCTTGCTGGAATATGTACAGGTAAACATTGTTAAACAAAAAATGGGAAAAAAAACTAAAATGACTTTTGGACCCAAATCAATTTTCCTCTACAAAGTAGATCAAAGAGATCAAAATAAGGCACAAAAATTATTACCGTCGGTATAATTTAGTTTGCCGTTGTTTCAGCTAATAGACTTGGTTTGATCGAAAAAAAAATTAAAACTCAAAAGATTATTACAGTCCGTATATTTTGGGTTTCACGGTGTTTCACAATAATATTATGAGACTACTAAAATATTCACAACGTTGAAACTATTCACATTCCGAAGGAAACCGGTTTTGCTCGAAGGGTTCGAGATTTAATATTCACAACGTTGAAACTATTCACATTCCGAAGGAAACCATTTTTGCTCGAAGGGTTCTAGATTTTATCTTGAGGAGAAAAGTATGGCTTATGAGGATCCTATTTTAGCACCACTAATTATTGCAAGAGGAGATGTAGATTTCCCCCACACTCAGCCGCAGTCATCGAGAGCCAGCACTGGAGAGCTAGAATTAATTTGGGCCTTACCGCGTCACGACAATTCTACCTCGGATCAGTTCTGCCCTGTCCCATCGTTAGGAAATTTCGCTCCCGGTAAATATCAGGAACTCAGGACACATCCTGTTTAAAAAAAAAAAAAATACAGTCGTGTTCGGCCGAGGAACGAAATATAAAAAGTCAAGATCTAGATTTAGCTGTAGGGTCGCAGGTCAAACAGACCTGGAAATAAGAGGCAACCAGTCCAGGGCAGACAGACAGTGTACGGTAATGATCCAGGACACATTATAATGATTAAGTACCATTGACGGTCTACAGGTTTGTGTAGACTATCGGGAAAAAAGACTGCATTGTATAGTTATACGCAGGAGATCTTAGATCAAGTCGACCTGATGGGATCAGTCTGTTAAGGGTTTTTATTGTTATTATTATTATTATTATTATTATTATTATTATTATTATTATTATTATTATTATTATTATTATTATTATTATTATTATTATTATTATTATTATTATTATTATTATTATTATTATTATTATTATTATTATTATTATTATTATTATTATTATTTTTAGCTCGATTGGGACTGTATTTCTTACAGAAACGACAAAAGTTAAAAAATTATCACTTTGTCATTATTCCGTATCAGGTTGATTAATAGGAGGAAGAAGCGCGTTTTCACATGTAGTTCTAAACAATCTAAGAACAATAGGGGCTACATCTGTTCAACTCTGATTCGCCGCAAGTATTACATAGCAGTGAAATTGATACCCTTTAAAGATCAATATTCTCCTAGATCGTTAAATCTTTCAATACAATTGGGACACATTTCCAAATGAGGGACTTTAAAATTACAGATTGGGTGGAACAATTAACTATGAGTTGTTGAGGACAAGGTGACTGTTTCTCCCCATTTACTACCTTTTTGTTAATTTGTTTGTTTTTGTTGTTGTTGTTGTTTTAGAATCTAATTTTTTTCTTCATTTTCTCTCTCGAGCAAGATAGATTTTCCTCAATGTACAGGAAAGATATATAAATGACAATCTTGCTCGCTATTACGAGTAATTGCGACATGATTGTGTGTTATGATATGAGTTCACGACTTGAATCTTGATGTAACAGTAAATGAGGTGGTCAAACTGGTGATAAAAACTCGGTCCAGACAATCTTACCACATGCACATTATGCCATTCAGCCCGGAAACTTTCAAAACTACAACATGAGAGAAATTATATAGAGAAGTTATAGCGGTTTATGCCATACATTGAACTTTTTAGGAAAGTGAGTATAATGATGTGGCCATCAGCTAAGCTTGGTTCATTAAGGGGATAACCACACTGAATTAATTTCTTTGTGAGTAAGCTACTAATTTTCATTTTCTGTGAGTTATGTATAGTTATATGAAGTATAAAATAACTTCTGACCTTATTTTCTTTCAAAAAAGCAAAATTGATTTATGCGAGGCGGCTATATTGGATTTCGGCAAGCTAGATAGTCCTATATTCTTTTACAATGTATAAATTATTGTGTTGGGATATTTGGGAAACGTCCCTACCGGACATTCAACGAGATCCGTTGTTATTTTTAGGTATATTACTTCCGGAGCAATAAAGGGTTGGAAAACATTGTAGTCTGCAAAATAAAAACCTTGAAAATTTAACGCAATTGTTTTGCCTAGAGATAACACTCCGCATTGATAATATGACCTGGCCCTTCAAGGGTGTAGTTATCAGTCTATGAAAGCCTCTTCAGAATTTTTTTTTTAAAGCGGAAAGCTGTGGTTATCTCTAAAAAGTGTGTGCTTTGCAATGTGTTAATACGTGACAATATCCTTACCATTATTCTGGAAATTTAAGTGAAAGGGCTTAATTTACAATAGAAATTTTAAAGAAACCATTATATTTCGTTGTGAAAAACGACCAGGTAGTTCTAATACACAAAACTTTGCTACTTTGTTATCTTCAGAAAAGAACTGTAAAGATTAACTTAGGAGACGCAAAGAAACAAAGAGATATCCATCGTTTAGACCACCTCGGACCAACAAACTCTTGGGCTTCCGTGGATTGCGGTCAAACGAGGCCAGTAGGTCAGGCAGATCCAGAATGATACTGGTAGCGATGGTCAGCACCCAGTATTGAGAATGGACTTGTCCGACTTCTGGTCAGTTCAACTTAATCGAGAGCTTGAGATCTGGTCAGATTCGTTGTCTCCATAATCACGTTGGTTATTACGGTAATGATACCAGGCCTTCTGTAAACAAACAGCCTTGAAGCCTTGCCTGACTTATCAACAACATTATCTGGTTCATCATGTAGGACTTCGTGATTATCTTATATGGGTAGAGCCTTCATAAAGATAAAGATTATCCATCCACTCCATAACAGACTTATCAACATTATCTGGTTCATCATGTAGGACTTCGTGATTATCTTATATGGGTAGAGTCTTCATAAAGATAAAGACCATCCATCCATTCCATAACCAGGATCGTTTGTCTCATTCGTTAGGTACAGTTATTAAACATAAAAATAATGCAGACTTGAGCATTTTAAACATCATTCTTGCCTTGTGTTATTGGGCTGTTTTCGAATGGTTTTTCTAATTCTTTACATTTCTTTCATCACGTCTAGACTACTTTGTGACTGAATATTTACATAATTATATAGGTAAGATATAGGACTGAATAGAATTATGTGCGTGTATGTGTGTGTGTGAGTGAGAGAGAGAGAGAGAGAGAGAGAGAGAGAGAGAGAGAGAGAGAGAGACGACCTTTAAATATCCATGTAAACCACTAAAATGTGCCATTTATGGACAATAAAATTATATCCTATCTTTTTTTTTACTCCATAGACTGAGACATCAAAATACTAACTCTTTATACCTCACATTTATGCTTTGGAAGGGCAATATGGTTTCAAAAGAAACATTTTATTTGTGCAGTCATTCCTTTACAGTAATATAGTACTCTCTTCATTTTTCTGAAAACGCTTTAAAGAAAAAAAAAAAAAAACAGTTGAAAATAACAAAAGGATTTGTTTTTGTAGTTTTTCTTCGAGTTTATCGTTCAACATAACATGCAGGTCAAGAATATAGGTTTTCCCGGTTCAAAACATGGAAGTTATAAGCACGTCATGCAATGGGTCCGTACACAAATTTCCGCGTCTCGTCTCATCTAGGGCGTTTTCATTTTATTTTTTCATAGTCGCGCCCTGTTTGTGTTATTTTCTGCCTGAACGACTCTGTCTTCATAATTTCATGCGTTTACCTTTTTGTTTCTTTTGAAGTTCTTTGTAACGAGGTTAGATATAGCAGAATGAGTTTGGGTGCCAAAAATGTGTGACGCATATTATACCAGGTATTGCAGAACGGACTACGCTGGGGGGGTTGTAAACATGACCTAAATAAGCGTATATACAGCAATGAATTATTCATAACCCTTTATGTTATGTTTCAGGCTCAAAACGTAGGAATCCCTTAGAACAAAAGCAGTATAAATTCAGTTTATTCAAATGTAATTGTGAAAGCCCTCCTACTATTATTGTGTGAAAGGGTTATGAGTTCATGCACTGTTCTATTGATCTCCAACTTTAGAACTCTTTTTTACTCTTGTTGCCATTTTATCATAACGAATGAGTAACTGCTGCTTTGTATCAAAACTGTTGTCTGAGTAAAAAGCAATTGTAGTAGTAGTAGTAGTAGTAGTAGTAGTAGTAGCAGCAGCAGCAGCAGCAGCAGCAGCAGCAGCAGTATATTAGTAGTAGTAGTAGTAGTAGTAGTAGTAGTAGTAGTAGTAGTAGTAGTAGTAGTAGTAGTAGTAGTAGTAGAAGCAGTAGTATTAGTAGTAGCAGTAGTAGTAGTAGTAGTAGTAGTAGTAGTAGTAGTAGTAGTAGTAGTAGTAGTAGTAGTAGTAGTAGTAGTAGTAGTAGAGGTAGTAGTAGTAGTAGTAGCAGCAGCAGCAGCAGCATTAATAATAATATTAATAATAGTAGATGCACCTACAGCAGCTGCAGTCTTATTCTATTATTTCGAAATTTGAAAAAAAAAATTTAAATGACTTCAACATTTAGTCGTAACGATCTTAGTAACTACTTTATTGTAAGATTTCAAAATCTTCACAACTTTAAATCTTTGTCCAAATGTTTATGATGAATAGTTCATTTGCTCGATCAATAAATAGACTTGAACTCAAGGCTGAATATATTAAACTTAATGTTCATGCGAAGTTGTTAATCTAGCTAGAAACTGTTGTGATACAGTAGAGCATAGAAGACGTACCACGATGTTTTGTTATTTAAGCTGATGTAATCAGTTTTAGATCTAGATCAAAGAATCTGTTTATACAATGATTTCAGCTTCGTCTAGGTTAAGAAACTTAAGATAGGCTTACAAAGTTCTTAACAGTGTGTCATATTATAGACCAGCGGCAAATATTTCTTCGCAAGAAAAAACAAAACAAAAATAAAACCACGAGGTGTATCAATATGTAAATTCGTGCTATGTCTCTCTTTCCACGGCTTCTTTTCAAATTTGCTCGGCTCTTTGAGCAAACAAAACACACTATGCAAGTAGGACGCTGTAAAATGTAGGCCAAGCAAGTCCAAAGGGGCAGCCTGAAGGGAAAAAAAGAAGAGAAAAAGAAGCTTGAATACGGGTAAATATTATGTTGATCAGGTTCCGAAAATGTTTGACCTAGTTTCTAACTCGGCACCGCTACGTTAGGCCTAGAAAATCAAGTGGACGAGATGGTTTTCGTCACGTAAGCCAAAAAAAACCTACCTTCGCACTTTGGAGGGGTCGTGGAGCTTTATGACCCATATGAGCAAGAGTCACTGTGGATGCGAAGTATGGTTTAAGGACAATATAACCAATGGGATTCGGATAAATAACTGTGAGTTCAGTGACTTTAATATGAAGCAAGGCAGTATGGCTTTTATGTTAGCCAGTGCTATGTGTTCTGCAATGAAAATTAGTGATAGGACCTCGATTTATTGCAGTCACTTATAGGCCAAAAAAAAAAATGAAGAAGAAAATGGTGGTGATGAGGAGGAGGAGGAC
Organism: Elysia crispata; assembly: GCA_033675545.1. NCBI lineage: Eukaryota > Metazoa > Mollusca > Gastropoda > Plakobranchidae > Elysia > Elysia crispata. The sequence goes on from JAWDGP010005555.1 coordinate 81,555, forward strand.
CAGGAGAAGAATGATGATAAGAGAGAAGTGGGAGGAGAAAAAAAAAAGTGATGATGATGATGATGATGAGAAGGGGGCCTTGGGGAAGAGGAGGAAGCAGAAGATGAGGATGATGATGATGACGATAACGATAAGTATGATGATGAGGAGGAGAAGAAAAAGAAGAAGATGATGATGATGATGACGATAAGAACGAGGAGAAGAAGAAGATGATGGTTATGATGACAATGATGATGATGATGGGCAAGATGTCGACGATGACGATAAGAATGAGGAAAAAAAGAAGAAGTAGCAAGAAAGAAGATCAATAAAAACAACATCAACAACAACAACAACAACAACAACAACAACAACAACAACAACAACGGCAGCAGCAATATTACAAGATGGAAAGAAACCCGTAAATTTCTTGTCCGAGGCCAAGTGTTGAAGCGCAGGAAAAGCGCAGACCTCGTATTTCCACTTGAGCCCCGATAAGAAAATGAAATGGAAGAAAAACAAGCGTATGACGTCAAGTTCAGTCTAATTTGGTTCAGACAAGACATTGCACTGAGCGCTAAACCTGGAGCCTAGTTAGGCTGATATACCAAGCCTTGATCATCACCTTTAGAAATCTCAGGGAGTGCGGAAAGAACCTATAATTGAATATCAGCCAGGGAGGTCTGAATTCTGCAGACAGACTTAGATCTACATGCGTGGCTCGATGCCAGCATCACCACACTACGTAGGTTTTGCCCTTCACTGACTTACAAGTAACATTGAGATTTTTTTTTTTTTTATAACAGCTTAACTTGTCTGAAAAAAACCTACATAAGCTAGAATAAGATAAACACGTTTGCCGGTAAATTGACTTGTTTGAAGGCCAGCCGAGCTCGCTGGATATAGATCTAGATCTAATTATTGGTTGTGAATGGAGGGAAGATGCCTCTACCTCTAACTCTACCTGGTGTAACATTGGCATTTATTTTTAGACTTTCTCCTAACCCCGTTGCACTGACCTTGGTTCATTTCAGGCTGCCACTCATTGTTTTACTTGATTTTCTATTTCCTACTTTCAAAATTATGCAGGAATTTTCAGGGGAAAAAAACTAAAAACAACAACAAAGTATGGAAGGGTAAGATTGTAAAGATAATTTTGGTTTCTTTCTTACCGTCTAAATTTAGCTCATATCTTTTGATTGTTTATGTGTTTTGTCTTGTTTTTGTTTGTTTGTTTTTTGTTTTTTTGTTTTTGTTTTTGTTTTTTTTTCGCAGCAAAGAAAATGCATGAAACTGAATGATATGAAGAAAAAATGAGAGAGGAACATAAAATGCTTTTCTTTTTAATTTGCTCACTTGATTATCTGATTGTCAGACTGAATAATTGACAACTATTAGACTCATGATCTAATTGGAGTGTCATAGAGTAAACAGAAGTACGCTTAAGCAATTGTAACCAAATTAATAATGGCATTCTACTGCTCATGATAAAATAGATCTATAAAACTTCACTAACTAAAACATAAAAAGCTTCATCATGATAATTTTTCATTGCGCTTTTGTCCATGACTATTCGTCAGAGAAGTAAAGAACCAAAAATTTAATTTTACATGGCATAGGCACCCAAGTAAAACGCCTGAGGCATGATTTTTCTAGTGGTACATAATTATTTAAGTCGTTTCTCCTTCTCTTGCAAGCCTCTGCCAGGCACTGCGCGGCGGAAAAGATGAGACCCTCAGTCTTCTCCATCAGCGAGATTGGTTTCTAACCCTCTAAGAATGTTTTCTGAAAATTACATGGCGGGCTTTCTTTCCCGAGTCTACTAAACTAATGCTCCCCACGAGTATTAACGAGTGAACTACAGAAACAAATTAACTCACCACTAATTAAACAGATTTATAGATCATAATATTACTGATATCCAACCGTGAGATTTTCGCCGACAGAGCTTTCAACTTCGTGACATTAGAACCAGTGAGTGCTGCTACCTGGAGTTAAAATGTATTAATTTTATAACATCTGTTAAGTCTTCAATCATGCTTCGTTGATATAGAAAAAATTATAACATCGACAGTCACGCAGTGACAGTGCGTAAAAACAGGAAATGTAATATCGATTTTGATGATGGCGGTAAAAGTAACTTCACGGTACAATGTGACAACAAGTAAAAGCAATAACGAGTAACGATGATGAAAATAATTGTAAATTATATTGAGCGGAATGTTAATGATAAGAAAGAGAAGAAGAAGAAGAAAAGACAACAATAACAACAATAAGAGCAAAATATGTAATTGAGGAAATTTAGTAATGCAATAATGATGATGGTGAGACGATGACAATGCTGATGATCTTGTTTTCATTGTGGTAGTGACGATGATGATGAAGATGATGATGATACTGATGATGATAAACAACTTGATGCTAATAAGCAAGAAGACATCAAGCAGTAAAAACGAGAAACTTATCAAAGTATACTTTGTCTAACGCTCAAAGTAATTACTCGCGCCTGAGCGAAAAGTTTTGGGTAAGTTAGTATAAACACAATGCTTCGTTTCGAAAATAAAATATCAGATCCTTCTATCTGATATAGATCTCTTATTAAAATCAAATCTTGTTACTGCTGAAATAACGGCTACATGACACTTTTCAAGATATTTTGTTATTAGAGTTCTACAAGACAGAATTTTGATCAATCGGTCCGAATCGACTTAAAACCAGGCAGGAAAATCATCCTCCCGTTTAGAAAACACAATTAATTTTACACCATTTTATGTAACTCTTTACATAACTAAGATGTAACCCGAGTAAAAGTAAAAGCCTTTACTATCAAAGAAAGACGCTTTAATTTTCCCTTGGTATACGATAAAGTTAAGTAATACATTAGCGCGATATTTTCAACCAGCGTAAGTTAGAGAGTGCTGGAGTTATTTTGTTTTCCGTGGATACTAATTAAAGCAATTGCTATTGTTATTTAACGTCGCATGCATTCGGTAGAGTGGGAGAGCACAGATTACCCAAAGGAGCGTGGTACTGAAAGTTAAGCTTGATGCTTGTGTACAGCAGTAACAATAGATAATTGGTGTAAGTCGTGTGACTGTCCTGTCCTGTGACCAGGGAAGTTATTGTTTTCGTTTTAATGAGGTCGAGGCGACCAAAGCAGCTGCTCTAGGCTGCAGACCAGAGAACATTTTTTTGAAGTAGAATAAAAAAAAAAATGAGGAAAAATTACGGTAACGGAATTGAAGCCAAAAGGTTAGTTTCGCTTCTGATAAAATAAATAACGGGAATTTAATCAGTTAATTTGTTGGTTTACTTTCCTAATCAGTTTCAATGTCCTTGTTAGAAGGCTATGTCTTAGCAAAAAGTGCCTGGGGTTATACTGCCTTTAGGGTATTCATAGCTGCCTGTTCATTTTTACCCAAATGATAATAAATGTACAAAAACGTTGATAGATTTTACAAAACTAGCTAAAAAAATTATAGTAATTATTCTTATTGTGAGGCTTTTTTGTCACCTTCAACTAGAAAAAATTTGTTGGAAATGCAGTATTGTTATAGCATTGTGTATTAAAACCGCATGGTTATTACTTTGTAATTGTTTTCAGATGTTCAAGAAAGCACACCACAATGTTATGAAATTCTCACTTTTTGCCAGTTTGGGCTGTAACGAGTTCAGGCATTTTAAGCATTAATTGTTTCAACCTTCAAAGAAGACGATGGAAGACTGATGCAATGCTGAAGAAAGTCTGTATATATAATTACATCGGTGACGTCGGTTTGGCCGTGTTCCCAAATAACTCTTTCTTATGGCTCCTGGAGGAGGAGAACTCTTCACTGGTTCTGAGGAAGTGAGATGACGTTAGCGCTAGCGCTAGCGCTATTTTTAGAGCCGTGGCTGACCTCGTTTTGGTGGCAGCTTGCCCATTGGTTAACTCTTCTCATTGTCTCCACTTCAAATTTTCCAGCAATGAAGAATACCGCCCGTTACTTTTTTTATGTTATGGTGCAACAGCGTAGGCTAGTTTTGTTCTCATAAATTTGACTTTGTATCTTCAATTGGCTGCAAAGTGCGTCAAAAAGGAAGAGCATACTTAGTAATTTGTTAATGGTGTAGCACGAGGAAAAGGCTAAGGATGCGAATTCTCTTGGAAACAAAGAACGAAGAAAACACCTATGCAAGTATTATTCTTTCGCCTTTGCTTCAAATTGCGTAATGCTTCTGTTGTAAAAAAAAAATAGCAACAGCATTAAAGTGCAAAATGTAACCCATAGCCTTGTCCAATAGATAAGCGCACTTCTGCTAATTAAAATTAAATTGAACTAAATCTATAGATTAGATACAGAGGAATAAAACTTGGACGTTCACTAGTAACAAAAAGAAATAAAGGAAAGTTGAAAAGAGGGAATGTGTGTGTCGTACTGCTGAATATAATGCATTAAAAGGATATATGCGTTTTCAAAAAATTTGTTCAATGACAGGTACCTTTCTATCCTATAAGTCCAATTAACTAAAATTAATGACTTTATGTTTTTATTCAAAGAGCAGAGAAATTTATAAAAAGTATAACAAAAAAATGTGAGTCACTAGAGGTAATGGAAAATACAGAAATGTGATGAGAAAAATGACACCTAAATAAGAATACAGGTGTATAAAGGAAAATGGGCTGACTGGATGGTTGGTTGATCAATTAATTCAATCATTCCTTCAACCCATCATTAATTATTCTATTTATTCTTTCATTCATTCACTTTGCAAAGAGGTACATTACTTGTCAAAAAATAGAAAGAGTTTGGGAAAGAGAGAGAAAGAGAGAGAGGAAGAGGGAGACAGAAATTAAGAGAGAGTGCATATGTGAGAGAAACGGTAGGTAAAAAGAAAAGATTGAGGAAGAAAATCACACTATTTTACAATATAAATTCACAGCTATACAGACCGACACAGAAAAACTGCACATGTCATGGTTAATCACTAGGTACTCGTCATTCTCTAAATGTGCTGTGAGTTTCAATCATTTCTCGATGTAACAATTTTGCGAAGGTAAGATATGAAACAGCCCCGTAATATTCTCAGGTTGATTAGAACCACCTCTGACATCATACTTTTTTTCTCCCTCTTCATAACAAGAACAACAATATCAACAACAACATCAACAACAAAAGTTAATTGTCAGTGTGCCAAATTTTTATCAAAACAAGTATCATTCAAAACACAGCGTGAGTACAGGAAGATATGGCGGCACACGTGCAGAACTTAACGTGTGATACATTTGGCACTCCTGTATGTCTGTCCTTTCGTCCAGGTCGCTCTGTATCTCGGGATGAGTAAGTATTTTATGATCTATCTCGGTTCCCGCTACCTCTTGCTTCAGAATTTTTTTTCTTTTCAAGTGTAACAGCAGTATTTTTTTTAAAGTAAAAGTAGAATCCTGGATGTTCAAAAGCGCAAGCGCAAGCGGAACTGTCAGTTATGTTAACAGGATGCAAAAATTAGATCTAACGTAAAAAAAAAAATGACACATAGAGGTTGTGTTGGAAGCTATTTGCTCCAGTAGATTTATATAACTATTTAAGGAAAGTGAATACATGTACTGAAAGGCGCTAGAATAATTATGAAAACGTTTTTCCGATGCGAGCGTTCAGTAATCTCATAGTTTTCTTGTTAATTTGGATCACAGCACTTAACAATTGGTCTAGTTCGAGGCTTCGTAATAAGCAGGCATAAGTCACCGAAGTGAACACACTTTTGCATGTTTGAGTTATATATATATATATACACGGATATATATTGATCTATTTCTTTTAACTTTTGAGCATTGTTGGGGCAGAATTGTACTTAGACACGCACTTATAATTCAGCCTATAGGCCTACACAACAAAAAATATCTAACAGTCCTAACTCTGCTTAATAGTAAAGATAAAGCTCACTCTTACACTTGCTGCAAAAGTTTGTTCACTACGGTGACTTAGCCTGCATGTATTTTAGGCTTTTCTTCCCTATTGCAAAGCGAATCTGCAGATTCCGAAATTTTTTTTTGTGGTAGGAGGACCCTGGATTTGTTTTTATTATAATTATGATTATGATTATTATTATCATTATTATTATTATTATTATTATTATTATTATTATTATTATTATTATTATTATTATTATTATTATTATTATTATTATTATTATTATTGTTATTATTATTACGATTATGATGATGATCATTATCATTATCTTCATAATTAACATCATCATCATTTTCATCAGCAGCAGCAGCAGCATAATTAGTATAGTAGTAGTAGTAGTAGTAGTAGTAGTAGTAGTAGTAGTAGTAGTAGTAGTAGTAGTAGTAGTAGTAGTAGTAGTAGTAGTAGTAGTAGTAGTAGTAGTAGTAGTAGTAGTAGTAGTTGTAGTCGTAGTAGTAGTAGTAGTAGTAGTAGTAGTAGTAGTAGTAGTAGTAGTAGTAGTAGTAGTAGTAGTAGTAGTAGTACTTGTTGTTGTTAGTGTTGTTGTTGTTGTTGTTGTAACAGTAGTAGTAGTAGTAGTAGTAGTAGTAGTAGTAGTAGTAGTAGTAGTAGTAGTAGTAGTAGTAGTAGTAGTAGTAGTAGTAGCAGTAGTAGTAGCAGTAGTAGTAGTAGTAGTAGTAGCAGAAATAGTAGTAGTGGCAGCAGCAGCAGCAGCAGCAGCAGTAATAGTAGTAGTAGTGAATTTCCCACAAAACTGATCTGGTTAATAGATCAGTTTTTAACGCCATTATGAAAAAAAAGTTGGTCTTAACACCATGTGATATCTCCGTATAACTTTCCTCAGGAAACTTAGGGGACGTTAAACTTCTACAAAGAACTGATTCAGGTTAAAGTATTATGAAATGGTAATCGAAATAGTTTCTAGAAGAAAATGAATAGTATCACTATATCTGTTATATCATTCTCTTACTTGCCCTTTTTTTAGATTAGAAAGATTCAACTATCTTAAATTTTATCACGGTTTATATAACCATAAATTGAATGGGATTTATTTCACAGCTACCATAGAATATCTAGCTAAATGACTTCTGTAAAGAACATCAAAACTTATAAAACTGTTATGAATACGAATCACGTTTTGTTTTTATGTGTTACGCGTGCTAATTGTAGAAAGTTGTTAAAATGTTTGGTACTTTTGTTACAAAGTGTGCGCGCGGCGCGCGCGTGTGTGTGTGTGTGAAAAGTTTAACTGTGTATTGATCTATTCACTATTTTATGGCAACTGGTAAGGAAGGAAATAGAAAAATATGCAGTAGCTGAAATCTTAAAAACTGATATATATATATATATAGATATTAGAGGAAAAGAGGGAGAGAGAGAGAGAGAGAGAGAGAGAGAGAGAGAGAGAGAAAGAGAGAGGAGAGAGACAGAGACAGAGACAGATAGAGAAAGAGGGAGGAGAGAGAGAGAAAGAGAGAGGAAAGAGAGAGAGAGAGAGAGAGAGAGAGAGAGAGAGAGAGAGAGAGAGAGAGAGAGAGAGAGAGAGAGAGAGAGAGAGAGAGAGAGAGAGAGAGAGAGAGAGAGACCTGCGATGTCTACGATGTCTATGATATCTCTTATAAACAGTAAGAAAAAGAGGACAGATCATAGAAAGGCAATCTTTTTTTAAATACTATACCGTGTGGAATTGGAATATTCAATAAAACTCAAGATAAACAAGTAAAAGCTCCACTCAGTCGAAAAGGTTGTATCAAAGTATACTCACAATGCTCATACTATTGTATAAAGGTATGAAGAATTGCGTGAGTACTGAACATTGACTTCAACTTTTAAGTGCTTATTCATCTGAGCATTGGATGTTCGTGAATTTGAAGACGAATAGCGTTTGTTATTTATATATGAGTATAGAATATTATAACGCTTGAGTACTTTCATGATACTCTTTCATATCAAATATTTACAAAACGTATATTCGAGGACTGAATGTTCTAACATCGGTGCACGGAATACACGATTAAGTACCGATTTTTTTTTTTGAATAGAGTACATTGACCGGATATGATCTCAAGCTGTGTCCACTACAAGGTCTATAAACTCATGTTGTGAGTCACCATTATAAACTCTCAATAAAATGAAGCATTACCACAAAACTCTGAAGAACAGAGGACAATAATGGTGGTTTCATATTCCGCTTAAAAAATGACTCACTCATTCCAAGGTTATGGCATATAAATCGCTCATATATTATTATAGAGAGGAAAGGTGTGTTGTCACCACTGGTTCCAAACAGGCTCACTGTATAACGTGTGGCTCGGGTTCAGCTATTACATTAGATTATAAATTGTACTTACATCATAAAAAATAAATGAATAATTGTTATGAAGTTCAAAAAAGAGCATGATAATCATGTTAAAAGGCTTTAATTTCTGAATTTTACAAAACAGAGTAATGCATCGAACTGTTTATTCAACAGTAACTAGAATAATATGGAGAAAATGTGTAAAAGATGATTAAATACTTATACTGCTAGGTTTGATAAAGGCTGCGATGATACTATCTACACTGCTAGGTTTGATAAAGGCTGCGATGATACTATCTACACTGCTAGGTTTGATAAAGGCTGCGATGATACTATCTACACTGCTAGGTTTGATAAAGGCTGCGATGATACTATCTACACTGCTAGGTTTGATAAAGGCTGCGATGATACTATCTACACTGCTAGGTTTGATAAAGGCTGCGATGATAATACTTATTTTGCTAGGTTTGATAAAGGCTGCGATGATACTATCTACACTGCTAGGTTTGATAAAGGCTGCGATGATACTATCTACACTGCTAGGTTTGATAAAGGCTGCGATGATACTATCTACACTGCTAGGTTTGATAAAGGCTGCGATGATACTATCTACACTGCTAGGTTTGATAAAGGCTGCGATGATAATACTTATACTGCTACGTGTGAAATAGGCTGCGATGATACTATCTACACGGGTACGTTTTATAAAGGCTGCGATGATAAAGGGGAGATCGTTTGAATACTCATTGGTGTGACTTAGTGGGCGTTTTTAATCAAAAATACAAAAATGTTAAAAACAACAGCAAAGGGTGTTGATGAAATTATATCTTTTTAAGAGGTATATATTTTTTTTCATAAATAACGTCAAAGAATATACATAAAAATGAAATGAAATGAAATGATTACTTACCACTTTTTCTTATACCTGTGCCCACAGTGGCATTAAATTTGATTATCTTGTGATACCTTTTTTTTTCACTAAAATAAATGAAATTATATTAATGTTTGTGCTCTTCTCGGAAATAATCATTCAAAAAAAGCTCATCATTTCAACCAGACGTGTGGTACTTAGAGATGTAGGGGAAAATAATTAGAAAGATGAAGTTTATTGCAACCTGCGTTTGCGCAGAAAAAACGAGGGGGTAGAGGGAAAATATGGCGTTTGAAAAAGTATGAGTTAACGTTGAAGAATTCTCAAAATACGACGAACATTTGTATCTCCCTAAATATCTTTTGATTCAACTAGTTGGCTGTTAATTTATTTATCTACCTATCTAACTACCTATCTATCTAAATACATGTATCTATCTAACAATCCATCTATATATCCAACTATCTATCTATTTATCTATCTAACAATCCATGTGTCTTTCTGTTTATCTAGCTAACTGTCTGTCTGGAAATTTATCTATCTTTAGTTGTAACGATCTTACCAAGTCTCTCGAGGCTACAAAATTTTGTGTTCCAAATTATCTGTCTATCTATCTATCTATCTATCTATCTATCTATCTATCTATCTATTTATCTATTCAACTTATCCGCTTAACTTTTCCTCTAAACCTATAGCTTTCAGTCTTTCACTGAAATGACGAAATAACCTTAACTTGCCAACGTTTTACCTGCATGCTAAATAGTTTGCCATGCACACAACTTTTCTATACCAAACTGCGAGATCAAATTTTCCTCTTTTTTTTTTTTAATTGCACAGATAGAGAGGAAAAACAAAAGCAAAAAAAAAAAAGAAAGAAATATATATATATATATATATATATATATATATATATATATATATATATATATATATACTATATATAATATAAAGGAAATTTGTTTGGAACCAGGTAAATAGATAGATGAGGAATGATTCAGCAATGAAAATTACAGAGGGATTTTTTTTTTTTGCTTGTTTTTTCATATTGTTGTTTTCTTCTTTTTTCCCCTTTTTTCCTTTCCGCCTTCAATTTTCGCTCATGGTTAAATCTCGAGAGGGGAATACCGAAGAAAGAGTAAAGATCCATAGGTGTGAGTCACTCCATAACGGCCGTCGCTACTTAGAGCAGCCCACTACTTATTTTCTTTTTCGGTCTATTTGCATGTGTTTATTTGTGGTTTTCTTCGGGTTTTTTTTTTTTTTTTTTTTTTTGGTTTTTGTTTTATTTTTTTGCTCTTATTGATATTTTTTTAAAGACTGATCAAAATCTTGGTATTGTTATTTTATTTAAAGCAACTTCAGGCTAGCAGCGATGGCGCAAGTGGAGTAAGGAGTAGAATGGACTAGAATTACAAGACGAAGTAATAGAAGTAGTTGTAGTAGTAGTAGTAGTAGTAGTAGTAGTAATAGTAGTAGTAGTAGTAGTAGTAGTAATAGTAGTAGTAGTAGTAGTAGTAGTAGTAGTAGTAGTAGAATTAGTGGTTGTGGTTGTAGTAGTAGTAGTAGTAGTACTAGTAGTAGTAGTAGTAGTAGTAGTAGTAGTAGTAGTAGTAGTAGTAGTAGTAGTAATAGTAGTAGTAGCAGTAGTAGTAGTAGTAGTAGTAGTAGTAGTAGTAGCAGCAGCAGCAGCAGCAGCAGCAGTAGTAGTAGTAGTCGTGGCATGAGGAGGAGAAAGAGGAGGAGGAGATAAAGAAGAAGCAGAAGAAGAAAAAGTGGAAGGAGTAATAGTAGTAGAAGAAGAACAACAAGAATAAGAACAAGAACAAGAAGAAAAAGGAGGCGGAGGGACGAGGAGGAAAACGAGTCCGACGAGGAGGTTGAGAAAAAAAAGGAGGATGCGGAAGATGGGGAGGACGAGGGAGGGGGGGGGGAGAAGAAGAAGAAATATGATGATGATGATGATGATGATGATGATGATGATGATGATGATGATGATGATGATGATGATGATGATGATGATGATGATGATGAAGAAGATCTTATCCAGCAGTGGTTAAAAGAAGAAGAGTTATGGTCAATATGTTGTAGTATGCACGCTATTTGCATAGTTTGTAAGAAATAAAAAGACAGTAATATTTGAATCGATATGTGAGCACTTTGCGACTGGAGGTTATTTATTTTTTTCCCAAATGAAATTTTCCAAGTTAACTCGTAGTTCGTGAACAAAATTCCCTGCTCACCTGGATCTGATAAATTTCCGTCCAAAAATCCCGTCAAAATATCGATCTGAGTGACATGAAGTAAGCGTGAGTTGGAGATGACTAACTTCCTAAGTGATGCTTTACTTGTTTTCACACTGTTATTCAACACGATCTTTTCTACAACTCAAACACAGCCACTTAGTCTTCATTACTAAGTCGGCAAATATCTACAACCTCGCTCATATTCGCTAAGTCTGAAGTCTGGGCAGTTCTCAACTACATAGGCTTTATTTTTAGAAATACCTCGACCTTTGTCTTCAATGGGGAGTAATAGGAGCTGGCGCATATAAAGTACTTTGTGACGACAAGAAAAACCTCAGCACAACAGATCGATGAACCAGATACCTAGATTCTCAGGTAACTTGTGTTGTCAGGATCGCATGACAATGATTCATGCCATGCCTATTGCAAACATGTCGGCTTGTTTACAGACAAAGCTCTCGTTTCTTGCATTAGTTTTACGTCTCTTAAGTCTTTATAAGAATGTATTACGGAGATGGCGTCCCAGGCAGGATTCAAACCCAGAAACTCCTACTTGTCAGTCTAACGCCCTACCAATTGAGCTGAGCTATCTGGGTGCCCTTTCACACTCTTTGGTATATATAGAGGTTGTCATAAAAAGTGTGAGAATCAGCCTTCACTGCATAATAAATATTGAAGATTTTGGGAAGGAGAGGAAGGGGTGTTTGTTTTCTTTTCTTTTCTTTTTTTGTTTTTTTTTATTGTTTTTTTTTTCGTTGCTTTGGTTTTTGTTTTATTTTGTTTGCTTGTTTGTTTTTTTAATAGTTGTTTTTGATTTCTTCGCTTTGTATTGTTTCCTCTTATTTTATTTTTTAATCTTTTATAATCTTTTACTTTTATGTCCTTAGCTATTTTTTTTTCCTTGTTTGCTTACCCTCGACTTTCATTTACTGAGAAATCTTAACCAAGCAGCCAGCTGTATTAGTCATCAGTCTTAACTTTTGATTTAACCTTATTAAAGAATATGTACCGCACGAGCAATAAGCGTCTCTATTGCTTTTTTGTTGTTGGCTTTTTTTTTGTGATTTTTTTTTAGTTTGTTTGTTTTTTTTGTTTTTTTTTTGTCTTTTTTGTTTTTGTTGTTGTTGTTGTTGTTATGATTGAGTGTGTGTGTTTCCTTTTCTTTTCTTTTGGGTTGGATTTTTTGTTGCTTCTTTCTGTGTGCGTTTTGAAACCAACATATTACAAGACGGCAAGCTGGCAATCATTGAGAGTATAGAGTACGGTACTATAAACACGATAACAGAGTGTTTTGTTAGTGGGGGGGGGTTGTTTTTGTTTGATTGTTTCTTTTCGTTTTTTTTTGTTTTTTTGCGATTGGCAGCCATAGTAGCTAATTGAGTAAGTGCATCCTTTGCATTGTGCTGTTCGAGAAAAAGAGGACTGTGTGTCTTTGTTGTTATTGTAGTAGTAGTAGTAATAGTTGTTGTTGTTGTTGCTGTTGTTGTGCTGCTGCTGCTGCTTCTTCTTCTTCTTCTTCTTCTTCTTCTTCTTCTTCTTCTTCTTCTTCTTCTTCTTCTTCTTCTTCTTCTTCTTCTTCTTCTTCTTCTTCTTCTTCTTCTTCTTCTTCTTCTATTTCTTCTCTCTTTGTTTCTATTGTAGTTTTGCAGTTGCTATTGTTTTTATTTGTTTTGAGAGCAAGAGAAAAGGAGAGAGGGACAGAAAGAGAGAGAGAGAAGATATATATATATATATATATATATATATTATTGGTGTGTGTGTGTGTGTATGTGTACCGAAAGAGCGAGATAAAGACAGAAAATGGTTGGAGTATATCCAACAGACACAAAAACAAGGCTGGGAGAAGGGGAGGAGGGGGGTGTATCTAGAAGAGACAAAACAGGCTTTGGGAGGGGTTGACGGGGGAAAACCCAGTTCTCCTTCAATTTTTTGCTTGTGCCTTCAATCACTCAACTCAAGAGATTTTAAAATATATAGCGAAGAAATCAATCTAGGAAATTGTGCATCAACAATAAACAGGCGACTTAAAAAAAAACACGGTATGAATTGATAAGCAGACTCTGTCTCTCTCCATCCTCCCTCCATCCTCTCTCTATCTGTCTC
>JAWDGP010005555.1:97500-100000 GCA_033675545.1 Elysia crispata
TTGGCAGATCTAGCTAAAGTGTGTCAATCCCAAGCATGTCGTTGAGGTAGGATGGAAAGATGGTCTGTTCGATCTTGCGCTTTTAAAATAACATCCAAACTTTTAAAAAATAAGATATCTTTCGTCAATGACGTTGCTAGAAAGAGAAAAGAGATTTTTAAAAAATACAAGGCGGGGGGGAAGAGAGAGAGAGAGACAGACAGACAGACAGGCAGACAGATAGAAAGACAGACAGACAGACAGACAGGCAGACAGATAGAAAGACAGACAGACAGGCAGGCAGGCAGACAGACAGAGACACAGACAGAGGCAGAAAGAGAGAGACAGAGAGAGACAGAGAGAGTGAGAGAGAGAGAGAGAGAGAGAGAGAGAGTTGAGGGTGGAAAGACTACGGGATAAGACTTGGTTCGTTTGTTGCTTGATATTATAGCCCGCCCTAGACACTGATTTCTGGCCTTTCTGCACAATACGCTTAACACCCCGTCCACCAAGGAAAGGAAAGGACGAGGCCCCTTAATTCACTTGCATACGGCACGGGATTCGAACCCGCGATGTAACTCTTCGGATATCAGGGCGGACGCTCTAACCCTACAGGAGTTGGAGCTGAAGGTGGGGAAGACGCCATAAAAGGTGACGATAAAAAGGTTAAGATCGTTATAAGTAAAATTGTCAAAAGAATTGGAAAATGAATGTGCAAGTTTATAATTAATATAATTGAATACTAATTTTATCATTAGATGTTCTTTTTAGTTTGAATTTGTTATTAAATCACTGATTGAGATGCTTTCTATGCCATACTTTTCGGCTTTTTCTCTCTCAATGTGGTTGGTAAAAAAGAATTATTATACATGTGTGGTAGATTGAGAGAGAGAGAGCGAGGGATAGGGGGAGATGAGAGGTTATAGAGAGGGAGAAGGAGAGATAAAAAGAAAGACAGACAGACAGAGATAGGGCAAACTGCAAAAAAAAGGAAGGGACAGGCAGACGAAAGAGAAAATTTCACATGTCACGACCAAGCGATTAGAATCGATTTATAGCGTGACTAACTGCTTCATTTCTGTTTTTACGAGTTCAAAAAGTGAACAAGCAATTTTATCGTTTGAAAATTGTCCAAGTTTTATTTCTGTCCGGTCCCAAAAGAGCACGCGTCCTGCCTTAAAAGGCAAATGAAACTCTTTTTAAACCTTTTAACCTAAATCCCTACGTGACCAATATATTTGCTGTATGAAAGAATCAAAGAGTTAAAAATATTCAAGCTTCAATTCCGCAGCGGAATTTCGACTCGGCGTGCGCATGCGTCGTGGGCGTCACAGCTCGCCGGCCGGGCGGCGGGAAGCGGTGCACGACGGGAAGCCTAGATTCTGCCACGGTCCGGTGATAGATCAGCTTGAAAAGGGGGAAAATCCCTTATTTAACATCTCCTAAGTCCATTTCAGAATCTCATGACGTCGTTTCTGCTGAATTCCACAGTCTCTCCGAGTTCAAAAGTTTCCATTCATCTTTGAGCATCGGACGTGCTGCTGTTTTTACGATGGTCAAGGACGGGTTGGCTTGGACAAAACAGAAAACAACTACTTCGCTGGACAATTTCGGTTATTTCGCTGACCACTGCTTCAATAGTGTGGGCGTTTATAGAGGTTTTTCAGTCCCGTTTCATTGTGTCAGTTTGACACGGGTTTTCTTTTCTTGTTTTATATCCTTATTTTGTTTTTGTTTTTTTTGTTTTTTTTTTGTTTTTTCTTTTAACATTTTGCCCTTACTGCACTGATGTGGTTGGCACTAATGTTGTAATGTATGCGGGTGTTATTTACCAAATGTTGAATGTATAGTGCTTTTGGTTTGTTTTCTTTTCATTTCATGTTTGTTCTGACTACATTATTTTAGCTGTACAAATGCTTTTTTGTTTTTATCAAACGTACATTTCTTTTATAGTTTACTGCTTTGTGTATTTCATTGGTCCATGTAAAAGGTAAAAGTAGATGTCCAAGTCCAACGGTAAAATGATCAACCCTTTTACTAAGTCCGATGGCTCAAATATAATAAACATATTTTATAAACGAGCTGATGCACAGCTGTGCACACTTAAAAGTGTTTGTAATCTTTTCATCCTAGTTTTAATTTGGCTCGCTTTTAAGAATACACAATGATGAATTATGGCCATTAATGTATTGGAATAAGTTAATTGATCTTACAATAATCTTTGATCTGTTTGCTAAACGGATGATTTTGAGATGCTTAATAGCGCAGATCCCGGGCTCTGTTGGGAGATGGATCTCTTTGGAATAATTCGATAGAAAATGTATTTTAAGTCACTCTTCGTTGGATTCAGATCCAATACAAATTGTCTTTGTATTTTGGTCTTTTTTTAAACCCTGATGATAATGCAGGTTTACTTTTTGTGTCAATGGATTTTTTTTTAAAGAATCATTTTATCGCATCTATAAGTTAATGGACCAAGAAAGAAACTATGATTCATTACAATATCCATAAAAGACCTTTT
>JAWDGP010005555.1:105000-142500 GCA_033675545.1 Elysia crispata
TGCTGCTGTTGTTGTTGTAAGTGATGGTGTTAATATGTTGGATGGGGTTAAGGGGTGTTGTTGATGTTGTCATATTTTTGTTGTTTTGATGTTTGTTTCTTTGCTTTTGTTGTGGTTGGTGTCATCTGTGGTATATCAGGTTTGAAATTTATAATGACAACAGCGGTGGTTGGGGCAGTAGTAGTAGTGGTGGTGGTATTGATGTATATTTTATTTCTTCTATTTTTTTTTTTTTTTTATTTATTTATCAGTAATGTTGATAATGATGATGATGATTGTGATGATGGTGATGATGATAACGATGAAAATGATGATATTGGTGAGATGAGGATCGTTCCAAAGACGTTAAACGAAGATTAAGAAGTAATGATCGCATTAAACGGATTGAATGAATCGGCAAAAAAAAAAAAAAAACAGCACTAATAAACTAGAAATTAGGCCTTAAAAGCCTCTCATTCGCATTTCACTTGACAGCTTAGTGTGCTGTCTCTTACGTGATCGATTTACATATCAAACACACGTAGCCACAAAGTTTTTTAAACGCAGGTAAATACCGAGAAACTGATCGTTTATAGTCAGCTGAGTCTTCCGTAAAACGGCTTCGATTCAGGAGGCCGAGGTGACACACACAAGTCTATAATTTTTTTTTTTTATTTTTCTTTAAAGTTCTTAAAATCTTTAGCTCTGTGAGTAGAAGTAAAACCCAAGAGGTAAAAACTATTCAAAGCTCTAAACGGGGAAATTTTCGTAAAAAAGTGCTAAGAGCAAATTAGATGCAATTTTTACACGTTGGAGAACAAGTGTTGGAGTATGCATCAGGGGAATGACAGTGGAAGTTTTATTTTTCTAAATTGCCAGGGTATAATAGTACGTATATTTTTACATACATAATTGGCTGTCTGTTTATTCAGACAGAATTCATGTCAAAAAGGCATGATCATGAAGGTTTTAAGACATGTCAAATACTTGAAGGCGTACTTTTAAAACGGCAAATACTCCAAATAGTTGAGTGAGTTTTGTTTTTGTTTTGTTTTTTTCTTTCACGATTTGTACAAGACGCTTCATCTGAACTGTATTTATTGCGGAGTCGACCAAACCTGTGATCTCGCGGCAGAGAGATACCTATTGAAGAGTCGCACCTTTTACATGATGTTTGCAACTTACGTGTGTTTCTTTTTAACGCTTAGAACTTAGGCTCTGTTTTACACATGGCGAGTATTATATTTTAAAGAAAAATGTGTTCAGCTGTTTCAGCTTGTGAGAGACGAAAAACGAGTACCTTTTCTTTCTCTTTTCTTCCTTCCTTTTTTTAAGTAGTGGCCCATTACTGTCCCAATGCGGAGAGACAATAAAAGGGAGTTCGTGGAATCTCACTCTCTTTCTCTCTCTCTCTCTCTCTCTCTCTCTCTCTCTCTCTCTCTCTCTCTCTCTCTCTCTCTCTCTCTCTCTCTCTCTCTCTCTCTCTCTCTCTCTCTCTCTCTCTCTCTCTCTCTCTCTCTCTCTCTCTCCCTCTCTCTCTCTCCCTCCCCCCTCCCTCCTCTCTCTCTCATTCTCTCTCTCTTTCTTTCTTCCTTTTTTTTCTCGCACGTGAAAAATGAACAACCCGCATAATATATAATACTTCTTCTATTCGCTGAGGACTTGTAGGAAATGACGTCAGCGAATGCGTTCAGCGTGATGCGGGTGAGAATTGAGAATTTGATAACGTCAGTAAAGACCGTATGAAAATCTAGAAGTACAGATTCACTGATTAATTTGGAGAAAAATAATAATACCGCGCGTTAGGTTTCGGAGCCTTGGCAATATCGAAGGTCGCGGAGAAAAGGGAGAGAGAGAGAGAGAGAGAGAGAGAGAGAGAGAGAGAGAGAGAGAGAGAGAGAGAGAGAGAGAGAGAGAGAGAGAGAGAGAATGACAGACAGACAGACAGAGAGGACAAAGAGAGAGACAGATAGGCAGACATTCAGACAGAGGGAGAGAGAGAGAAGGGAAAGGGAGAGAGAAAGGTAGAGATAGAGAAAGGTAAGGAGAGAAAGAAAGCGATAAGAAGAGAGAGAGAGAGAGAGAGAGAGAGAGAGAGAGAGAGAGAGAGAGAGAGAGAGAGAGAGAGAGGGAGATAGAGAGATAGAGAGAGAGATGACGAGTTTTAATTGAGTTTTGAACAAAATTCTGTCTGGCTCAGAACAGTTCTGTTTACTAGATCTAGCGTTAAGATTGGAGATTTTCTCCCCATCTAAAGGCCATAAAGCGTACTTTAAAAAAAAAACACATCACACGACTCTATTGCAAACCTACTTCCCTGACCCGATCTCGAGCAATGCTGTTCCTTTTCGAGATCTACAAGTTGTTTTTTTTTTTTTTCTTTCTTTTGTCGCTGAAGTTTTCTTAAGGTTCGTAATTATACGAAGTAAACATCCAAGTTAATTCCCTCTTCATGAGCCCACTTTCATGACCCGAACTCAGAGAATGGTGTTGGTTTCCAAGTTCCACGATATCTTTTTGTCTCTTAAGTCTCCGAAAAAAAAATTCATGAGACGTTAACATTAAACATCGTCTCCTACATAATGCATTAATCCTCCAACGCGTATGGGTCGATGCCTTTCAAATTGTTTTTACTAACTGGTTCGTGACGTTGCAGAAGTTCAAGATACAGCAGCTTTGCCCGTTTGGGTACGCCAATGAGAATGAAGAAAGTGAGGTCAAAAGGTCAGAGCGTTTGTGACATCATCGTCGTCATCATCTTCATCATAATCAACGTCATCATCATCCTCATTATCATCATGATTATCATCATCGTCATCATCATAATAATAAAAATACATAGTAGTAGAATGTCTTATTTATATATATATATATATATATATATATATATATATATATATATATATATATATATATAAATACAAGAATGTGCTCCCTAAAGAGAAATATTTCTAGAAGGCAGAAGTTATTTTTAAAGTGGAGATAAATGCAAAAAAAAAAAAAAAATTCACATGTAACAGAATAGATCTGTAATTATACATTGAATTTAATAAGTTTCTACAAAAATATGTCCGTAAAAATAATGTAAACTCTTAAACAGAGCTGGAAAAGTGTATTAGATTTATAACGTGTGATGTGACTGTTCACTCTTAAACAGAGCTGGAAAAGTGTATTAGATTTATAACGTGTGATGTGACTGTTCACTCTTAAACAGAGCTGGAAAAGTGTATTAGATTTATAACGTGTGATGTGACTGTTCACTCTTGAACAGAGCTGGAAAAGTGTATTAGATTTATAACGTGTGATGTGACTGTTGACTCTTGAACAACTCGAGGAGCTGGAAAAGTGTATTAGATTTATAACGTGTGATGTGACTGTTCACTCTTGAACAACTCGAGGAGCTGGAAAAGTGTATTAGATTTATAACGTGTGATGTGACTGTTCACTCTTGAACAACTCGAGGAGCTGGAAAAGTGTATTAGATTTATAACGTGTGATGTGACTGTTCACTCTTGAACAACTCGAGGAGCTGGAAAAGTGTATTAGATTTATAACGTGTGATGTGACTGTTGACTCTTGAACAACTCGAGGAGCTGGAAAAGTGTATTAGATTTATAACGTGTGATGTGACTGTTCACTCTTGAACAACTCGAGGAGCTGGAAAAGTGTATTAGATTTATAACGTGTGATGTGACTGTTCACTCTTGAACAACTCGAGGAGCTGGAAAAGTGTATTAGATTTATAACGTGTGATGTGACTGTTCACTCTTGAACAACTCGAGGAGCTGGAAAAGTGTATTAGATTTATAACGTGTGATGTGACTGTTGACTCTTGAACAACTTGAGGAGCTGCAGCTTTGAAGTGTCAGTATTACTCACTCATCTCTGCTCCACGGTGACTGTTCTGTCAAGTCTTGAGACTTACTCACTCTACATTACGCCCATAAAAGGCGAGATGGTTTCAAGAGGTCATGATTGTCTTCTCTAAACACGTGAACACCGCTTCGTATTTCTTTGAAGATTGAAACTCTTGTTTGCAGCTTAGAACGTGCCACAATGCGACGCGTGCTAGGGGAAAGTGAAATAACGTATTGTTCTCTGTGTCGAGATGAAGATTAAGATAATTATTAGTGACCTTTGCGAGTTTAATCAAAAGCCAAATGCTCTATTGTCTTTCAAAGAGTAGATGATATTGCACAAAAGGGAATGGAATTGGACAAATTAAAGTTTAATTTGGAAATTTTAAATCTTCTCTCGCTCTTTCTTTGTCTCTCTTTCTCTCTTTATCTACCTATCTCTCTTTCTTTTTCTTTCTCTATTTCTCTATTCATCTCTCTCTCTCTCTCTCTCTCTCTCTCTCTCTCTCTCTCTCTCTCTCTCTCTCTCTCTCTCTCTCTCTCTCTCTCTCTCTCTCCCCTCCCCTCCTTTTTGCGCTCTCTTTTTTTTTTCCTTAAAACCACAACTTTTTCGCTGATAGTCGCATTGCCTTCTTTATTCCAGCTAATTTTACATTTTCCCCTCTTTTTCAGTTGAATTCTTCGTATTTGTTGCATCAGCTTATCTACATCAAACGTAGCATTCTTACGGCAATTTTTTTTTAAATATCGAAAAAAAAAGTACAAAAAAAGTTTTTAAAAAAATATCTTTGTACACTATGGTCCACACACAGCCTAGTCTATGGTTTGAACTATATTATAAGAATTATATTAAGAGCTAGAGTTTTAGGTAGTGCTCAGCAGTGGTTAGGATAAGGCTTTAAGTGAAAATGACCGAAAAATTAACAATTACAAATTACAATTCACCTAGCACTCTGCCTCCTTTAGATCTAAATTTCATATTATGGTATATACTAGTCCATTATAGCATAAGTGATTTTGTAGCAACGCCGCGTCTAACTAGGTGCAATGCTGTTTTCTTATCTTTCAAACTACTTTGGAATGCTTACCAGAGTTTTATCGGTATTTTTTCGCTACTGATAGTTCGAGTTTCTACATCATTTCTCTTGGTAATTGCCAAGAGAGGGAGAGAGAGAGAGAGAGAGAGAGAGAGAGAGAGAGAGAGAGAGAGAGAGAGAGAGAGAGAGAGAGAGAGAGAGGTAGAGAGAGAGAGAAAGAGTGGAAGAGAGAGAGAGAGAGAGAGAGAGAGAGAGAGAGAGAGAGAGAGAGAGAGAGAGAGAGAGAGTGGGAGAGAGGGAGACAGAGAGAGACAAACACGTGTGAGGTCCAAACGTGGCAGTATACTGGTCACCTTGAGACTGTTGTGGTCGGCGCCTCGAGACTGTTGTGGTCAAGACTTGACCTAAGATAAGGTGGACCCGTACTTATCTGCAGTGTGATGTCATCGGGTCTGTCATTTAACAGAAAAATTTACGAAAAAAATACAGAAAAAAAAAAGAAAGATACATCATCGCGGAGGAAACGAGTGGTTTAAAATTGTCGATACAAAAGACTGTCATTGACATCTTAAAATGTGACCGCATTGTTTTTAGAGAAGTTGAGATGAAAAGTATTAAAGTATAATTAATTTTGCATGCGCGAATAATGATTATCTACCTAAGAACACTATAATTTTGTTGTAAATGTAACCAATGCCATCATGGGTCTTTTTACCAGCACTTCAAGTTGGCTTTGATTCCCATTTCTTGAATCGCTGCATGCGGCAACAGTTATTCAATGGTTTTTTTCTTGCTGTTCAATAGAGCAAATTAATGAACCAAAAATTATTCTTGATTAAATTGAATACAGTCCTTTATAATGAAATGAAACGGTTCGGTTCATTTTGTTTCTAAATACCACTTATCTGTCACTAACTTGTGTGCGGTGATTTTAAGTAGAGATGAAAGATCCATGTCTTCTCGATTTCTCTTTCAGATCGAATTTAGGGGGGGAGGGGGGGGGGGGGGAATTATGCCGATCGTCTTCATTTATATGACGATATGTCGCACCTAATTTTAACCACAATTTTATCACAATTCTTTAACTCTTCACAATCGTTACTTTAATCTCTTCATTTTCTTTCTTTTTTTTAAGTTTACTGGACTTTTACGGGAGCGCTATGCAAAAGCAATCGTGATGAGTATAAAATTGTGCACTTTTAAGAATGCCATACCAATGATTTATAACGTATATTGTCATCACGTTTAGGTAGTCAGTGGTCTGACCATGTTGTAAATTTTTTCCCAAAATGATTGTAGTTTAGAACGACTGTATTTAACTAAAGCTATGAGATTAAGATAAATAAATATTGGACACGGTTCCTACAAAATTATAGACAAACACTCTAGGACATACACAATTTTTGACAACAAACAAGACATTTTAACAACTTATCCAGTTAAACAAACTTAATCGATAAAAATCCTTTTTATTGTGGAATGATGTATGAAAACCTAATAGAAGAGTAATCTATAACCCAAGTATCTGTTTTTCTAATGATCAAAATCAATTAGGCTACATTCTCAACTGCCTCAAGAAAATGGGATAAAATACAAACGAACTGGTAGCAGAAGCTCTCATTTTTTTAAGCAATTATTTTTTATTTTGAAATAATCATTATGCTACAGGTCGGATAATGCTAGAAAGCTATCCCAACATAATAAACAAGCGACCAAAAGAAAGGTCTGCTTGCGTCCTAATGACCTGTAATTTATGCTTAGAAAGTTCGACAGTATCTTTCTCTCATCAAAACTCCGAAGCAGCAACTATACGCCCGCTATAGATTAATATTAATTACTTTCATTAGCTAAAGGCATGCTAAAACGAGGTACGACCTTGGCCTCCAAGTTAATTAGAATTTTATAGCGCAGGTTGATCACGTGCAGTACGTTCAGTTGACTCTATTTATAGATAACTCGTTTCGTGATCTCTAGCAAACTCAGCTATTGTTGTATCGAGTCTGTGAAATTTCTCAGCTGGCACAATCATGTTCTAGAATTATATATGTTTTTTTTAATTAATGAAAATAATGTCCCAAATTACTTACATGACAACAAAAATTGTAAGAAAAATGCAATAATTTCTTTCACCTAATTATTTCTCATTTTGTTGCTGTTGTTGCTATTGTTGTTTTATTTTGTTTTCTTTTTTAAATGGGCATCACGAAAAGAGCTTCCAGACTTGTTTTTATCATGTTATCCCATGATAGGTTAAAATAGAATCGAGACTCAGGTTTAAAAAAGGTGCAATACAACAGTCAAATCCACGTGTCTGAGACGCAAATTAGTCACTGCTATTCTATCGTTCTAGTTTTTAAGGGGGTTTTTGGTGTAACATCAAGAAAAAATATTCACGTGGCTCTAGGATATGAAACAAACCTCGCTAAAAATAGGCTTCTATGAAAGTCGACATAAATGGCAAAAACTGCACTTTCAAGGATTTCCGTCTAAGCCATCCACAGTGTTACCGGATCTGTGTTGAAGGGTGCAGCATACAGAATTTATGTTGTTTCATAGAATAATAATTACAACCACTGATTAAGCAGCATTTTAGTTGCCTTTCGGAAATTTAGAGAGTTCCTGAATCATATTTTTTTACAAAAATATACAACCACACAAGAGGATACGTAAACTGAATGAGTCGCATGTTCCCACTGTTTTGGATATTTTTTAAGGAACTGGTTTTCAAACAGTGTTGAACTGATGTTAGATGCAGGCAGAGACATTGGGGTTTAGAGTGATGGAGCTAAAAGGCTTTTCAGTGCAGTTTATGCATTAATCCCTTTAAGATTATTACCTCTGACAATCTATGAATGGCTCAAATCCAACTTATAAACCACACCGCTCACAAAAAGCGCTTTTTGCTCGTCTTCTTTCAAATCTTTATTCACAATGCGATCAGATTGGTTTTACAATAATTACCGTCTAAAATGAAAAAAATGCCATTTTAGATTATTTGATATCTTAATGTCTTCTGTAATGCTCTGCACGAAATTTTCTCATGCAATCGAAAGGCGACCGAATGAAACCAGCAACACGTCTGAATAAAAACCCGAAACACTTAACTAAATAATCACGAGATATAGAGTTTCAGTAATAAAACAGCTACAAAGCCCGCTCATATAAGCTTAACAACTCAGTCTTTTAAACCGACTTAGGTGATTTAAGTTTCGTCGAAGAATTAACGAACAAAATCATCACTGCGTGTGTACACAGTTTTTAAAAAAGGAAAAAAAAATTTTACACTTATGTACCTAACTCGTTCCTTTTAATTTAAATTTGCGCGGACAAAAATTTTATAGTTTTTAGCTACCTAACCAACTCTTATTCAGCCATAGATAAAAAAAAAAAAAAAAAAAAGGAAAAAAAAACTGCTGGTCAGCATCGCAATTTTAGTACCAGTTCAGATTCTTTGAGAAAACTTAGGGGACTGTAAAACAAAGGTTTTTGACGTGGCAACACGTGTGTTCCCAAGACAGCTGTCTGGAAAGTCTGGCAAGTTTCATCATAGACTTGTGTACCTTTATCATTGAACTAAGATTCCTAAATTCAAGTGCATAATGCCAGGCTTTTGTTAGGTCCAAAGTATACGGAGATTATGATGATTTAAAGAACAATACTGTTGAGAACCCCCTTTCATTTAGTTATAGATAGGTGATGGTGTTTTTTAGAGAAATTTTGTTTTTTAGTTTTGTTGTGTTTCTTAACATTGATATTGTTGTTGTAGTGATGTATTCATGAATTCATTTTGATTGGATAAAGTGAGAGACTGGTATCTCAAGAAAGACTGGTATCACAAGAAAGGCTAAACCAAGACTTGAATTACGGTACATACTTTGCTGCAAGTATAGAATACTCCAGTACAGTTTATTGAGTTGTTTGGTTTTTTTTTTGGTTTTTTCAAGTTTTCCTCTCGAGTACTTTAAAATTTTAAGCTAGACGATAAAAGGTGTTCAAAAATTGAAAAAAAATATATTTATCAAACTACAAAGGAAAGGCCTAAACTAAGCTTTTCGCATTTTTTTTTTGTACTTTATCATTGGTATGTGTGGTCCGAGGGACCAGGAGTAGTGCTGTATGTTTGATAACAAAATTTCATTCTTCACAGGCTTCATAGAAGAGTTCGGCTACATCTGGTACCGTCGTTATTGGGCATACAACTTCTTTAAACCATCCGCGAGTAGCTTAGTTTGAGATTGCAACTCTCTAAACGATGAGAACGGTGACTCTGTTTAAAAAAAATTTTTTTTTTTTTAATGAAAGAAAGAAAGAGAAAAAAATCACCGTTCCATTAAAAAAAGTCATGACATGTTATATCAATACCTTACATAAAGCTGGGAACGACGCACCTGCATTGTGGACTTCGGATTTTTACTTTATTTGTCAGCAATGTGTGGGATTTATTTAGGTAATCGTGCCATAGAGAAACGATAAACATTGATTGAACTCACTCATGGGATGATTCTACCACTGGTTGACTATGCTTATCTTTTCACAGAGATTTTGAGCGGCTTAAATCTAAATATCGTTCGGACTAAAAGGTTTAGTTCCTAATGCAGCATTTTACTGACATTTTGCAGGCGAAGCGTCTAGATGACATATCATTTTATACGATACTATTTAATATTTTACTAAAGTAATATAAAAGTATATTATATTTTCAAAAAAGTTTTTGTTGCTGTTGTTTTTAAAGGACATTATGTAAGAGTCAAACAATTACATTATGAAAACAGAGGAGAAAGAATGATGTGGGTGAAGAGAAAATGAAAAGTGTATGGGCTTGTTAAGGGGGTGGGGGTTTAAGATGCTGATTTTTTTTTTTTTTTTTTTTTTTTTTGAGGGAAGAGGAGGGGAGGGGGAGGGGGAATTGATGTCTCTCGACGGAAAATAAAATTGTTGCAATACATGTATACGAATGACTTTTTCAGCTTGTAAAGCAAAAGCAACTTTTTTGGGGGGGGCCTACCGAATCGTGCAAGCTTCGCCGTGAAACTCGACCAGACATAACGATAGAGTCCTTTGAAACAAAAGACTAACTTGGGATCTAAAGCTTTACGCAGGTGAATAACTCTAGTTCTTTTAACATCACCTAAGTCTTACTCAGAGTCTTATAATATTGGGGGGACATAAACCAGTTACGTCATTGGTTGAAAGAGAAATCTCGGAATCAAATCGTTTTAAAGCAACGGCGGCGGCAGTGTTTACTTGTTTATTATCACGTTTTTCTCGGTGGCGCACAACGGGTTAACTGCTCCTGGCCTGCCGGTATTTACCGTAAAACCCCGTTGTTTTTCCCGACTATGAACCGAGTAAATTGCATCGTTTTGGGGATAACCCGTGGCTTCGGGTTTACGATTCGTGGGGTTTCGGTCTCTTTTAGTGTGCAATGAATTGCGCCACAGCGAAAGAAAATGGTCGGTACAAAGAACATCGTATAAAATGCCATACTGACGTAAAACTCTAAAGCTTGGATGGACCGGTCGGAGGACAGACACTCAATTTCATATAATCACAGAGGGGAGGTTGGTTGCTGCAGAGCCGTGGGGTGTATATGTGCCAGTTTTTGTTTTGTTTTGTTGGGTTTTATGGGGAGGGGTTGGATTTTTTTTTCCCTTACTCTTTCCTTTATATTATGTTTCACGTTTTCTTGGAAGACGCATACATGTTGCATTCGTATGAAAGACAGGAGAAAGTCAAATCTTTTAAATTATATGTAGTAATGCCCTTTGGTCCTACAATTAAATAATTAAAAAAAAGCATAAAGTGGAAACCATAGGAATATTTTTTGGCCACTGCAAATCAATGTTTTGTCGTTAATATCGGCACTGTTTTAACTGTTGACAAAAATAGACTTTCTATATTGCCAGTTCACACGGCGAAACCAAATAAAATATAAATTTCCAAAGCAGCATTACCGGACAAGTTCAACATACATCTCAAATAAGTTGATGTGACCTTTTTCTGTTTAATTTTGCTTGTCTGTTTTTCATCAACAGATCAATATTCATTTCCTTCAACAAATTTCAAGTAGAGCTTCTGTCGAACTCTTTGAATATAAACCCTTACATAAACAAGACTGACAGAATCATAATCATGGAGTGTGCGAGAATTAAGTTAAATTCTTGTAAACAAGTTATTTACCAAAAATTTTGGAGACGCCACAACGCAATTTTATCCACACTTGTATGGGTATTATAATCTACGACAGTCTCTTAAAGTGCTGTTTTTCAGGCATGAATGGCTTCACCAGAGAACGCAATGCATTTTTTTTTCTTTTCAGAGATAGGAGAAGTTGATACAACGTAAAGCGCAGACTGGAGAAGCCATATTTGACCTACATACCTCTGGGGTGATTGACTTAGTTTGACCTAATTGAGTTCTCAGATCTGAAAGTGGAACGGCAGCAAGCAACGTTGACCTTGTGAGGCTCTGACACGTGTCACTGTCAGACACAAGAAAACCTTCAAGTTTGTACAATAATATTTTTATAATGCAAGATCTTCAATTTTGTCGAATAGGCAGGAACTTCTAGAACTTCTAGATCAGTCCTTTTGTAGATTGTTTTCAATATTAGACAGTGTTCAGCAAAGGGTTAAGCCTACCTATCAGGTTTGTTTTGCCCTTAAATTAAGCTCTGTTTGGGCAGGACGAGGCTAAGAAGGTCTTAAAGCCCAAAGGGCATTATTGACGGCGTCCAGATTTCGAACCCCGGACCACTGCTCTCCGCAGATCCGAGGGAACTGTTTGCTTTACCACATGACCATCGATGCTGCAGCATTCCTCTGTTGTCGAATTGCTTACAAAATGAAGCATACCTTCACAGATACATTTTCATGTATTATCATTATAATAGTTTCGTATTGTTCATATTTCTTCTATTCCTCTCCCTCTCCTATATGGTTATAAGTAGATTACTATCGTCCATGCACAGAGAGGTTATCATAAAATTATATGAAAATTCCCGAGAAACATAAAAGGAGTGGAGGGAGTTAGTAAAACTACTCATAGTCCGTTCAAGGCGTGCCGGTGGCATTGGGGTAACGGGTCCATCATGCAACAAGGACTTTCTTTCCTAGAGTTCGAATCGTTATCTCTGACAAGAATAAAGTTTCGAGCGTTGTCTTTCATGGAAAAAAAATGAGTCAGTCAGTCAATCGATTAGGAGCCATCATTCTTGAAAAACATGTTTTCTCCTTGTGGGCAGGCAATATCAGACAAACAAATATTAAAAAAAAAGAAATTTATCTATCAGTAAGTAGATTTGAAGTCATCATCCACGTCTACAAATTCCTAGTTCTCAGCATTCTCATAGAGCATAGATTTTGTTTATCTTGCCCCTTTGGGGGGATCCTTAAGCATCTTTACAATTAAAAAAAAACCGAACAAATAATTAAAAGGAAGACCAGGGATCGAATGAACTTTACTCGCTGTAATATAAGTAAAGTTTTCTTTTCCGGGAGAGTGGTTGTAGGTTGGCTCTAGAGAAACTTGTTTCGAAGAATTCTAAAATTTAAGTGTAGAAACTTGCAAGAGAAAAGTTTTGAGCATTATATAATTTTGTTCGTAGATGAAATAGTATTCAGATAATTTTAGCAAAGTAAACTTTTCTATCTCGTGATTTTTTTTCCTTTACATTGAAGCTGATAAAAGCGATCTCACTGATAACCACACACGAAATAGGTTACAATTTATCTTCTATCTTAAAGATCACCTTTTTATCTTCAATGATCTGGCGTGTTGTTTCTTGTTATTATTGTTGTTTTGGGATCGTTGTTGTTGTTGTTGTTGTTGTTGTTGTTGTTGTTGTTGTTGTTGTTGTTGTTGTTGTTGTTGTTGTTTTGTTTGTTTGTTGTTTTGTTGGGGTTTTTTTTGTTGGTTTTTTTTTCGTTTTTGTTTTTGTTTTTTTGTTTTTTTGTTTTTTTTTTGGGGGGATTCCTTTTTTAAATAGTTAGATTAGTAGATAACAGTAGTCTTATTGTTGAGAAAAAAAGGGCGAAAAATGAAATAGAACTGATGAAGAGTGACTCATTAAGCTCTATGATTGAGAGTTCTGAGGTTTATTTTTGGTTTAAAATATAATTCCTCTGTTTGGTGAATACCAATGCCTGGTGGGTTTTTTTTTTTTAATATACATATATACATGTATATATATATAACCTTCTTATTTTTGTTTCTAATGAACAATTCAAAGCTGTAGCCGCCAGAAATTGCGTCTGTATTGAAAGGCATGTTTGCACGTATATAGTTGAAGATAATGTGTACATAAAAAAAAGTTGTTTTTTTGTTTTTCCTTCATTTTTGGTTTTGTGTTGTTTTCTTTTCTTTCTTTTTTCTTTGTTCGCCATCGCAACATTGGAACCTGGTCAGAAATACTTCAGATTTAGGCCAGACACAGACGATAAGAGTCTTTCTGCCAGAAATCTCGGTACACAAGTAGCGAATAGCACTAGCAGTCATGATTCCGGTGTCTCTGGGACATTGGTTACCTCATAATTTTATCTTATCTAGATCTAGCCAGCCTTACTGCTGGTCATGCCTGACCGTGTGGCTCAGGAGAATGTGTCAAGGACTCGAAAGAGACACGTGGATTTAAAAACAACTTGGATTTAGATCTACGAACAAAAATTCAGCTTGGTG
The DNA here is from genome assembly GCA_033675545.1 of Elysia crispata. Lineage (NCBI taxonomy): Eukaryota > Metazoa > Mollusca > Gastropoda > Plakobranchidae > Elysia > Elysia crispata. Next base: position 118,550 of record JAWDGP010005555.1, read on the forward strand.
TTCGTCTAACACAAGAGTGTTGTCTTGAAACATAACTGTGTTCTCGTGAAACATCCGTGTTGTTGTGGGCAGTTTGTCCTACCTTAGGCTGTGACTGGGGTTGTAAGATTCAAACTAAACGAACATAATTGAATCTTACACAGTAAATATTTGTAAGGCATCATAAACCTAAGAGAAAAAAAATTGATTTACACTAACATTTTTTTTCACTGAAGGAGACAAAAGAAAAAAAAAATAGGTGTTCAATGAAGAACACATTCATGTAAACAGACTTTTGTTTCTCTTGATAGATTGCAACATAATGGAAAACTTGATCGAACTAAGAATTTGTTCAAGGGCCACAAATAACGTTTTATCCGCTTTAACCATCCGACGTATCAAAAGAATAAAATCCCGAGTTGAGGCGACTGTAATTGAATCAGTTTTGACACCTCAGTCCTCGTTGCGTTACCGTCCTGAAGGAAAAAGGAACAATTTCAGGAGTTCCAATAGAAAAATCGGACTCAGCCTCTCATCCCAAGGCAATGAATGCAACACATCTTGTTTTCTCATTGCGCATTTTCTAAGTGCACCTTTAATTTGCAAAGGTGCGGAGCAATAGATACGTAAGGTTCGCATTCTTAAGATTAGAAGTGAATCATATCGTAAGATGCCAAGATTGTCACATGTGTTCTTGCAGCATTCCACACCCCCCCCCCCTCCCCAACCCCTGAAAAAAAAATAGTTTTCAACAGAATGAATAACATGTTTTCGCAAAGAGGAATAAAATAAGTGAAGCCAAAACTTAGACTATGTTGTCCAATGATTTTCTGGTCATTAAAATTGTAGTTTAATGCAACTTTTTTTTTCAATAATAGTTTTGAACAGGTCGAGCCTGCTTCGTGTGTAGCTGCTGTGATGAAGAGGGCTGCTTTACCTTGTAAGAGACTTAAAATGTTCTATGTGCCTTCTTTGAGACCATTGCTATAGAACTTTTATAAGCCTCGTCCTATGTTTAGTGCAGAAAAGTATTGCAACAGTAAGAACAGTTAGAACAGTTTTAGCAGAAGCAAAATACAAAAAAAAAAAAAAATCTGCACCACTTCGCAGCGGCTATCATCAACAGCAGCTGAGCCAACTGCTGAATGCACAGCATAATGCAAGCAAATCATCGTATAGAGTAAGTGTTACTAGTAATTAAAAAACAACATCTGGCAGGTCTCAGAGACAACTGTTGTCAACCAGCAACCTATTAACAACAACAACAACCAACGTTTAAGACAGAGCTCCATCATAAATTACTTGAGGAAATTATTATACCTCCAGCCATATACAGGGTATTGTGAGCGCTGTGTTTTTGCCAAGGTCCATACCTGTGCCAAGGTGACATCATGTACCGACAGAAATTAATCGGGGCGGATTTATGGTCTTGACCTGTAGATTACCTGGGACCTCTGATTGCAGCATTGCACATAGAGCGGAAGCTTTCGCATTGGTGTAGTGAACGTGTGACTACTCCTGTTAACCGTTGTCTCTCTAAACGCCCCTTGAGATTTTAAGTCTGTTTTGGGGGAGTCACTCTAACCACAAAGAAAGCGAAGAATACGATTATGGAAAAGTCAATTGTTAATGGACACGATAAAATTAGTTGAAACTTTCATTATCTTTATATTTTTATTAAATGCAGGTAACTATTAGTATAGATGTGCCATTTTTCCTTATGTCTTAAAGGGAAGGGGTACAACTGAAATGCTACGAAATTTCCAGAAAGTATTGAATGTCTAGGTAAATAGTAGGAATTCGATCTCATCGATTTGGGAAGCAACTGACGATAGATCTGCTATCTTCTTACGAGTCTAAAAACGTAGAGGCAAAATGTAAACGAACATCATCAATTATTGCAGCCGAATGCATATTAAAAGTGTGTACTGGGAGTCACCCGAAAAATTTAATTGCGTGGAAAAAAAGTGAAAAGCGCAGTTTGACAATGGCCATACGTAAATACAAACCTCTCTCTAGGAATAGTAGGAATTTTTTTGTGGCGAGTTCAAAGTTCAAGCAGCAAGTTTTGAGCTAAGTTATGCTATCATTTTTCCAGATCCTGCCCTGCCCGAATAGAAATCGGTTGAACGTAACAAGGTCGGAGATTAATTTGATGTGTATGAAAGACTAAACAAACCAAACATTAAAGCAAAGCCTTGCATCTTATTTCGCTTTTTAGCGGGGTCAGGGGATAATAATACAGAGAGAGCACTTTCTGTATAAAGGTCGGCCGCCATCATAGCTACTTTAAAAGTAGAGGATGACATATAGCCATTTTGCATTCAATTTAGGGTGAGCCTTAACACAAGTAAAATGTTCAAAGGAAAATTAAGCTATAATGCATGGTTAAAAGATTGATCCTTTTAATAACCCTTGAGCAGAAATGAAGGAAATCTTGTCTCTTTGAGCGCCCGCTGGGGCGTTTTCGAAAAGACCAGAAACGAAACTTTCTTAATGAGACCAATTTACAAACGAAACTTTCTTAATGAGACCAATTTACAAACGAAACTTTCTTAATGAGACCAATTTACAAACGAAACTTTCTTAATGAGACCAATTTACAAACGAAACTTTCTTAATGAGACCAATTTACAAACGCAAAAAGAGCCTAAGAGGGCAAGGAAGAGAAGGACTTTCGCAGCCCATGTTCCGAGGTAAATCTGTCAAAACAGCCCAGAAGCCTCGGACAGCCAGAAAATACGGCGAACCTTGTATATTTACTTAGACAGTTAACGTTTTCATCAGTCTCCTAAGGTCTTCAACCCAAGACTCCTCTTTTCGCTTACTCTCAGAGTCGACGACTTTGCCCAGCTTACGGGATGTTTACAAGGCAAGGTTACCCCAAGCTAGTGGCTAAACCAAAATAATAATGTACCTGAGACTGACGGAAGTTGACCTACTTCCGTATTGTGACACTTGTCACTTGGATTAACTGGACTTGAGAAAAACACCGAGTCAGCCAACCGGGCTTATTATATTCTTTTTTTCTGTTTTGTTTTGTTTTTTTCTCTTGGCTCTTGGTGAGATTTTTGTCGTTCTACTACAAAATTATCCGTGGCCGAGAAAAAAAAATGAAAGAAAAAGTTATGGAAATTCTCGCTTCCTCCTCCACTAAAAAAATTATGTTCAAAAGCGCTTTGCTTAGGGTTCTTCGACAAGCCACTAAGAGCTCATGTCTTTCTCCGATTTCTTATACTAGAAACATATGGGATTTATTGTGAGATGCGAGTAATGAAGAAATTCTCATGGATATATCTGCTCCTGGCCAAACAAGGCTTCGGACCCACAATATTTTGTAAAATATATCCACGGCTTAATTTTAATTACGCCGCGAGGAGGCCAATTAAAAATTGTTTCTTCTCTAACAAGTCAATGGTCAACTGAAGCGTCATGGTAGCTTAAACCTTTTACAGATTGTGCTTTATCTGTTTCCCCTTTTAGATCTGTGCAGCTGTTGCTACCTATGCTACTATTGCTTTCTGTTACAACGTTACTGGTAAAACTAACGTGGAGAGAAAGAGAGAGAGAGAGAGAGAGAGAGAGGGGGGGGGGGGGGGGGGGGAAGAGAGTTGGCAAACCTCTTCTTGAACTAACTCAGGCTTACAGTAGCATTTTTATTTTCATCTTCGGGTTTTTCTTCTTACTCAATACTCCAAGCGAGTTATCTGTAGATCCGTATCCTCGAATGACTACAAGCTTTAGCCCGGCTTCGTCCTGACAAGTGTTTACGTCCACAAACCACGAGATCTAGATCTGAATCCAGGTCGCACACACCAGGATGTCAACAAAGCCAGAAGTGCAGTTCCTGGCTGGAGAAGGGAGATTGGAGAACGAACAACGAAGGAGCGGTGATCAGGCTAAAAGGGAAGTGTGGATGTGTGTGTGAGATTTGGGGCTCGTGGATATGGGAAGACTTAAGTGGGTGATGAAGGCGGCAAGCCAGCAAATAACAAGCTTTTACCAGATTGTTTCGTACACAAGTTAGGTGCTAACTGCAGCAGTAGTTGTGTATGAAAATGGAAACTAGACTGTACGTACCTCGACGCCTCTGTGACAGCCCCATGCTACTGGAAGTGACGTGCAGCTTAACTTGTTTGTTAGCACTAGATATAGATCAAGTAATTTTGTTCATAACCCAAGCTTTAGGTCAGAATGCTGTTCCGCTGTAAATTGTGTAATGCTAGCTTATAAGGGACTATAATTATATTTTGTTCACAATAGATGACGAAGTTGCAGATTAGTAGGCTTATCACGGTACTTACCTGCTCAAGATAAAATTATTATAACAACTGATTCAACATTTGATCTGATTTTTTGGAATGCTTTAAAAAGGAAACCATTTGAGACAGAGACGCCGTCTACGGTATTTAACGTTCTCGCTGAAGGCTATTCAGAGACGAGTCTCAAAAGAGCAGTTTGCGATCCTACAATGATCAAAGATGGTATCATATAATACATGTACATACATATGACGCATATTTATCTTGATACATTTGAAAAAGCACGAAAGAGTAGTTTTGGGTTCCATACATTTCTTGACGAGTTTTAGCATTTTAGATATTGCTTTTAGGTAAAAAAAAAAAAAAATTGCGAAAGTCTTAGACAATAATTATTAATGTTTAGGCAGAGATCAATAAAATAGTCGAACTCATTTCTTGCCATTCCAAAATTCATACTGTACTGAGAGAACTGCTTCTCCAATTTCCTTATTTGACCGGAATACAATTGCAGTTTTAACAACCACATAATTGGCGTTTTCTCCTATTTTCTACAGATTAGCTCTTCGGATAGTTAACTTGCTTGTACCAATTCCTTGCTTCTACAACGTCATTCTGGCAAGTTTTGTTTAAATTTATTTATCTCCTAAGTTTACACAAGAAAGTTATAAGGAGATTCTGGCACAATTCCGACAGTTCTTGCAGATTTAGTGCTGACCTAAATCTGTATTGTCATCACCAAACTGGGAGCGATCCAATTCTTCTCGTGTTAATATCTCATGCGTGAGAGAGAAAGGGAAAAACGTAGGCGAGATTAAATAATGCCTCTTGGTACATGACTAGTCGGGGTTTATTTTTTATCGCAACAAAGTGACCTCAAACCCTTTTTTCGCTAATCAAACAAGTTTTCGTTGTGCAGAGCGGAAATGAAAAGATTAGCCCCAAACTGAAACGACGACGGACATAATTTTTGAAGCTGCCAAATTTCCTGACGAGATTATAGCTCCAAGTGCTGATTAGAGCAATTTTGTATAACCCAGCAATTACAGACTAAGTTCGATTGAAGATATATATATATAAAAGGATTTTTATTGCTTTGGTGACAGGGAGGGGTGGGCTGATTAAGGGGAGGTCACAATTTTCGGGAGGAGTATAGTAGTAGAGTGAATGTTGAACTTGGAGTAGTAGTATTAGTAGTGGTAGCGATGGTGGTGGCAGAACTCGCACAGTAGCGGTATTGGTAGTAGTAGTAGTAGTAGTAGTAGTAGTAGTAGTAGTAGTAGTAGTAGTAGTAGTAGTAGTAGTAGTAGTAGTAGTAGTGGTAGTGGTAGTGGTAGTGGTAGTGGTAGTGGTAGTGGTAGTGGTAGTGGTAGTAGTAGTAGTAGTAGTAGTAGGAGGAGGAGGAGGAGGAGGAGGAGGAGGAGGAGAAGAAGAAGAAGAAGAAGAAGAAGAAGAAGAAGAAGAAGAAGAAGAAGAAGAAGAAGAAGAAGAAGAAGGAGAAGAGGAAGGAAGCCTAGTAGATGTGGCAGCAGTATAGTTTCTTGTTTTTGTTTTTGTTGTTGCTGATGCTGCTGTTGTTGTGGTACCATTTTCCCCCATTTTAAGTTTTTCTTTCCTTCCTGTCTTTCTCTAGTTATCTTTATTACCCCCGACTTGCTTTCTCTCTCTCTCTCTCTCTCTCTCTCTCTCTCTCTCTCTCTCTCTCTCTCTCTCTCTCTCTCTCTCTCTCTCTCTCTCTCTCTCTCTCTCTCTCTCTCTCACTCCTTCTGAATGAGGAAAAGATTTAATTCACATTGTTATACAATCATAATGACCTCACGTACCCCATTTCTCTCTCTTTCTTTTTCTTTCTTTTCCCATCCCTAATTGCTTCACTAACTGCTTGTATGTCTACATGTCCTCTGTCTCTATAAATCTTTAATTCTTTCTCTCTCTCTCTCTCTCTCTCTCTCTCTCTCTCTCTCTCTCTCTCTCTCTCTCTCTCTCTCTCTCTCTCTCTCTCTCTCTCTCTTTATATGTCTGGCGCGCGCCCTTTGTATATATATCTTTCCCTTCCCTCTTTTCTTCTTTCTATCTCTCACATCTTTCTTGCTCTAGTTCTTTGCTTCTATTATAATCTAGGTCATAGAGATGTTAAACCGACCTCGCTGATGCAGGGGAAAAGGCATCGGGAAAGATGCTTCAACTAGCAGAGCCACATCGAGTAAACAACGTAGCAAGCTAATCTGTTCAGATTCGTCTTTTTTACAGTGAAAATGTCAGGGTCCCACGGAACGTAGACTGGAAACTTGGAAAAGACTTCAAGATTCATTTGCCTAGTAGAATGATCATTTTATTTATATATATATATATATATATATATATATATATATATGTGAAGAGGAAATAAATTTATACATATAACCCCCAATTTCAGCCAATTCTCTTTTCTCACCTCTTCACGTTCAGGCGAATATAAAAATTACTTTTCTTATTAAATTTGATGTTGAATAATCAATTAATGTTAAAGGTAAAAGATAATAGCCAAAGAAGGATTTCAATTTTCAGAGAATTTGAAGTCACAAATTCTGGAAGAGCGTGATAAAACTGAACAGTCATTTTCTTTGCAATTAAGATATTTAGTGAAAGATGTCTTCAGTAAGTTTATTAAAAAAAATTGTGCGAGACTATCTTTAAAAGTTAACATAGTAAAAAATATCAATAATATACCTATTTATTAAACGTGTAATCATTTTCATATAATGGTAATTTAAAGCTCGAGGTTTTTTGTTGCTTTCTTCTCTTTTATGTTATCAAATTAAAGGTTGGACATCGGAAAAAGTAAAACAAAAAACAAAAACAGTCGAAAATTTTTGGGGTAAACTGCGGGAGGGAAAAATTTTTTCCAGTGGAACGACCCTTTACCTTTAGCTGGTTCTCATGAGGAATTCAAAGAGCTATATCAAGGATATGGAGACATATTGCTTCCATCTTATAACATCTAAGGCAAAGAAAGAAGAAAGCGTTAGTACCAGAACAGAAACAGGTTTTTATCATCTGTGGTGTTTTCCAGCCTCAGACTATATGGGTTATAATATAATGAGTCCGTAGTGTGGCGGTGAGGGATAGAAAAGGAAATAAACGAAAGAAGCTAAAGAAAAGGAACGAGAATATAGTGATAGGGGGAAGGGGAAAAAAAAGGGGGGGGGGGGAAGAGAGTGAGGGGTGAGAAGAAGGAAAAATTTGGATGACGAACGAAACTATGGAACAGAAGTTCACGGAAAACGTATGGAAAAATAAAGGCTGCTTTTCAGGAAAACACGTGGCTATTTTGATCGATTGATGCATAGAGTGCTTGGAAAAATACTTGTCTCGATTGTTGCTCTGCCTCGGTGTCATTTAAAGGATGAATTGAAGGTGCTGAGTTGGCATCACATTGCTGATGAAACAATTAGATTTTTACTCAAAGTCGGAATTTTTATTTTTGATTTTCCTCAGATATCACAAATTGGTAAAACTATGTACAAAGCTGACATTTAGAAAAGCTACAAATTTTTTTATTTTTTTTAACAATCTTTCGCCTTTAATTCTCGCACTCAGAATTAGGTCTACCTGAAGGCATCCACATAAACCTTTCGGTGCCGATTTGTGAACCTCTCCAGCCTTTGGAAAGACTTAATAACCTTAGGAGACGTACAACAACGCACATCAATTGTGAAAAAAGGAGATTAAAATCACGATGTGTCCAACCTCTAATAATGTTTAGAATTGTGAGACATGTTTTGGACGAGATACGAATTAAAGAAAAGGGTGGATATCTTGATTTTTTCAAAATTTATTTGTTTGTTTTAAGCAAAATAATTAAATATTTAGACTAGACATGCTGTTGTCTTCAGTTCTATGTTTCTTATTATAAACCTTTCGCAACTTACAAGGAGCAGGTTCTTAAAGCGGCGTGCCGTTCTGGTAAACAGCAAAATCTTTCACCGTCTATATACGGAAATAGAGCTCTGATGTCACTTCATTATTTCTGGCTCCATAATCTTTAATTTTTACCCTCTACAGAACGGGTGTCATTGGGAAGGTTTCGCAATTTAGGACGATCTTGCCCTGCGTGGACGCAATGTATTTTGAGTAAGATTCATTACACGATTAAATATTAGCGGCAAATCAGTGATAAATCACCATTATCTAAACTGTAGATAAGTTTTTGAGAAGCAATGCACTGGACTGTAGATATATCCCATTTTTCTGATACTTTAATAGAGTGTAACTGGGTTTTTAACTGAGCAGGTGAGGGTATCATAGGTCTTTATAAAGTCTTTGATCTCTGTGTTCAAGTGATAATTGATTGTCTACATACGAAGAGACCGGCAAGTGAACAAGTAACCACAGGGCATATAATGCGGTGTTTATTTCATTATGCTTGTGACAGCAGATAGCATTAAAAAGCGATTTTTTTTATATTCCAAAGTATTTAAGACGTCAAATAGTATTAGCTGAAAGACTTTGAGGCGAATCATGTTGTTCTTTGCAAAATGCAGATTGCACTACCCAGGGGAATATGTGATGCTGTAATCAAATAGTGTTCATTTTCAAAGCTCTGAGTAATACTTTTGAATACAGCATAAACTCACTATTAAAAAAAAAACCATGGTGAATCAATGTGTGAATGAAATATTTGGCGTCATTATCATTTTATGGAAGTAGTTTATCTTGCGTCAATTATCCTCATATTGAGGCTGTATAATCCAGTAGGAGGGACTGTAAACAACGCTATTTTTTAATATACTTTTACCTTAGCTTTCTCGGGCTTGGGCAAGTAAACAAACTTGACCTGCAATCTCCTCAGTTCCGGCCAGATTTTGGTCGCGCGCCAGGAACTGCAGGCCATACTTCTGAACTAATTTTGTCGGTTTGCCAATGAATGTAAGCCTAAGCGTATGTGAGTATGTCACTAATTGCGTGTGAATACACAATTTATTGTGCTCAACTAGCTCTTTTAGTCGTAAGATCAGTTAGTTCGACCGTTGATTTGTTTCCTTTGTTACACAACATTAAACTTTGGCACAAATTAGCAACTTTTTGGAACCATTTATGCCTTTTTTGCACAACAGCGTTTATTCATAGCCTTGACCTAATGCCTGAGAAACATTCAAAGAGTGCCGTTATCCAAAAGAATGCTCTGCTCATTGTTCGTTTTTTACTTCACCGAGCAAATTATTGATAATTATCAACTGAGCAGGCTTAATTAATTATTTATCTAGAAAGTTTTAGCAAAACCATTTAGCAAGCTTTTCTTGATACTTTTCAATAGACCTTGTTTCTAGTCTTTGCCAAGCGTGTCCGACAGTCCATAATGTTAAATGACACTCTTCACTTGACAGTGAAAGGGCAACAAAAGGTTTTCACATATTTTTGAACAACCACTCTCTCTCTCTCTCTCTCTCTCTCTCTCTCTCTCTCTCTCTCTCTCTCTCTCTCTCTCTCTCTCTCTCTCTCTCTCTCTCTCTCTCTCTCTCTCTCTCTCTCTCTCTCTCTCTCTCTCTCTCTCCCTCCCTCTCTCCCTCTCTCCCTCTCTCTCTCTCTCTCTCTCTCTCTCTCTCTCTCTCTCTCTCTCTCTCTCTCTCTCTCTCTCTCTCTCTCTCTCTCTCTCTCTCTCTCTCTCTCTCTCTCTGTCAAATTAAGCTTACCCTTGGAGTACCAAGGACGTCTTCCATTTAATCTGGCATGGAGTGTCAATGGCGGATAGCCAATCGTACCCGTCTCACATGCTTTTAAAATAAATATCTGGACCAGCAATATAGTTTCTATATCTGCAATATTGTCAACATAAATCTTTCCCGGTCCCTTTATTTTTCCAAGTTATGATTCTGTCACCCTTTCTAGGAAATTAAACCTTAACAAACCAAGTGCGTTCAGCTTTCTTTTTTTTTTTTTTTTTCCTTTTTTTTTAATCTCAGACGATTTTTCCTAAGAGATCAACGTGATGGTGATTCATAACCTTCCACCGAATGAGAGCTGCAGCAGCTGTGGTGACCTTACCAAGATATTTGTTAACTGTGCAGGTTGGCACAAGATTGACCTCGGCGTTGTAAGTCACACTAAGGACAGTTTGAAGTAGCTTGAGAAAAATTAATGTCCTCTTGCTATGTTTTTTTCGACAGAAAAAAATAAAACTTTTGTGGAAATTGAAATAATGATTTGTGCTGTGGCACATCTTGAAGGACAAAATTCTAAACTGTATTCATAATAATTATATAATCTTGGAGTTTGGAATGAATTATTGTTAAAACGAATAAACTGATGTGCCTGGGGAATAACTTCTGTTGCGATGTAGGATGTAAGAATCGTTCCTTACTTAATTTAGCATTTCTGTTTTACTCTTAACCCCCCTCCATCGACCTAAACGATTTAGGTTTTTTTTACAAAATTAATCAACTATTTTTATTTGCACAACAAGCTGCTTTTATCACAGAAACCCAACTCTACACTGTTTCCATAATTATAATCATTACATATACAATGCCGGTTAATTAGTGTTCTTTAATACCGCTACAAATACAGGTCTGAAAGATATTTTGTTAGCAATTTTATTTCCCAATGATATTAATTTGATGTCGCACTGAAAATGATTAACGTCAACAATAAGCAAACTCCACGAAATACATGACGTGTGCTCTTAATGGATGTTATCCAGCAAACAACAGAAAATCATAGAATATTTACACTTGTATATTCATAATAGTTTCAACGTAGAGTGCGATTCCTTAAAAATATAATTCTGATTTATCCCTTTTTGCCTCCAAAAATAATCTACATGGCAATTCATCACTATGACGCTGAAAGGTTAAATCTGGCCTCGTGATGGGAATGTTAAGTTTGAGACCAAGTATGCGGCTTTGGATTTATCCTTTAGCACTTTTACGAAGCGAGATCTATAATAATACCTTAATCGTAAATCACAGAAATGAATACATGGGATTAATGTCGGGTTTGTTTGTTTTTTTTTTGGTTTGCTGGGTTTTTTTTTTTTTTGAGTTGAGCCTAGTTCAATACAACCCGGCACTATTTGACAACCAGTTTGTCTTCGTCACAGAGAAGTCTGCCCTGAGTTGTGTCTATGGTCTTCGTCACAGAGAAGTCTGCCCTGAGTTGTGTCTATGGTCTCCGTCACAGAGAAGTCTGCCCTGAGTTGTGTCTATGGTCTTCGTCACAGAGAAGTCTGCCCTGAGTTGTGTCTATGGTCTTCGTCACAGAGAAGTCTGCCCTGAGTTGTGTCTATGGTCTCCGTCACAGAGAAGTCTGCCCTGAGTTGTGTCTATGGTCTCCGTCACAGAGAAGTCTGCCCTGAGTTGTGTCTATGGTCTCCGTCACAGAGAAGTCTGCCCTAAGTTGTGTCTATGAATTACTTTAGAGGACGACAGAGGTACAATTTTTAAACTTCGTCAGACGTGCAAAGGTCTGATGATTTTATTTTATTTTTCATTTTCACCAATATCCAAACGGTACAATGTCATTACGATTTTTATTTAATTTTTCCCCTTTTCTTTTGCAGGAATGCCCATTAGAAAGCTGTAGCTCATGCTTTTGTTATTCTGGTTATAGCAGCTTAACCCTAGTAGGAAAATTAGTAGAGACAGAATCTGATCACCTGCTTAAATCCCCATGGTCAAATGGTCAGACGGTCATGGGCAGAGCGCCTGGCCCTTGTGCAAGCTATGGTAAACACTGCACAAATTTCATTCAATGAAAAACTTCCTCTTCTCTCTCTCTCTCTCTCTCTCTCTCTCTCTCTCTCTCTCTCTCTCTCTCTCTCTCTCTCTCTCTCTCTCTCTCTCTCTCTCTCTCTCTCTCTCTCTCTCTCTCTCTCTCTCTCTCTCTCTCTCTCTCTCTCTCTCTCTCTCTGTCTGTCTCTCTCTTCCTCTCTCCCTCTCTCGCTCGCTCTTTTTTTTTTCTTCTTCTTCTCCCTCTCAAATGCTTTATCCTCATTTTCAGATTGGGGTTGAATAGCACCCCCAGTTTCGCTTATTTCATTTCCTTTATTTATTTATTTTTTTAAATTTGTAATCCACTGTAACCCAACATTCCACAATGCATTTGATGTGCGCAACCTGCCCGCCAAGCAACGCCATTTTCCTGGATGACCAAGGTCTATAAAACATTAAAATGTCGGCAGCTGTGGATTTGTCACAGATAGACACTTTATTCGGTCACGAGGAGCATTCTTCAGGGACCACTTCGGTTGCTTGGGACTGGACATTAATGCCCCTCCCCCCTCCCCCCACCACCTTTAGAAGTCAGTTCATTTGACCAAGGCAGAGAGTTTCGAAAATTCCGTCACCTTGAGAACGATCATGACAATGTCAGCAGGAAAAAAAAATAAAAAAAAAAAACTACCAAAGTTAAGCTTAGTTGGCCACTGTGACCTGCAAAGGAGCAGCATGCCATTAAAAAAATCCTTTGATACATGAATATCCCTCCCCCCTCCCCCGTTCAAAACACGCAGCAAAAGATCATCTAGAGTATAACGTTAATGCATAGATTTAGTTTAACCCGCTTATTTCTTAAATTAACCCTTGCTGCGCATTGTCTAAAACCATAGATCCTTTTTCCTAGGTCTAGATTAATAGTTGGTTTTTTTTTTGGTTTTTTTTTTGGGGGGGGGGGGATGTTTGTTTGTTGTTTTTTTTTTGCCCACTGTTTATCTCTCAGTGGCGAGTACGGGGGCCAAGAACCAGATTCAGTGAAATGAGTATAGCCGCGTAAAAAAAAATCAACTACAAACAAGACTAGATAAAGAGTAGATCTACTTCATAGATCTACCCCATGCATTTATCACTGTATCAGTAAACTCTTGCGCATGCTGACCAAACCTCGAGCTTTTGACCCTAGCTTTGACCTCAGTCTGAGTGAAACAAAGACGGGGAGCAAGCGTAGGCCCAGCCCGAGGCTAAGTAGCCTCAGCCTAGTATTAGCGCTGGTTTCAGGACCTGACCTGCTTGGGATTATGAATACGACCTCGGGTCGATTTTTCAATAGAAATGGTCTTACCAGATACCGTAGCTTTTTTTCTGTACAGGTCGCATCAGTTCAACTCACTTTGATTAATCAACAAATCATTTTTATGATGAGAAGGCCTATAATAAAAGAGGATGAATATGAAAATCTGGTTTTGAAAGCAACTTTGTTGGATGAGATTTTTTTTTATAACCCCTAGAGCCTTTTTTTTTTAAAGACAAGGCAAATGCAAGTTGTAGTTGTTATTACAATCATTTATTATTATCATTATTATTATTATTATTATTATTATTATTATTATTATTATTATTATTATTATTATTATTATTATTATGATCATCATCATCCTCAACGCCATTATTATCAATATTACTGTTGCTGTTGTTGTTGTTGTTGTTGCTGCTGCTGTTGCTGTTGTCATTATTATTATTATTATTATTATTATTATTATTATTATTATTATTATTATTATTATTATTATTATTATTATTATTATTATCGATTATTATTTTTTTTAAACGAAAGCGTGAAACTTAGCTGGCACTTGGCCTTCTGAAACATCTCCTTAAATGCAGACTATGATATGGGTGTAAACAGTGAACGTAAAAATTTCGTATAATGTCTAAGTGAAAACACCATTAACCTTTGCGTTAGAGCGATTCTGTATCATTTAAACCTTTTTTTTTTTAACATCTATTTGTTTTGCTTTTCGTTGTTGTTGATGTGGTAGGTTTTTTGTTTGTTTCTTTGTTTGTTTTTTTTTTTTTTTTGAGGAGTTAGGAAAGTGTAAGATTGATAATCAGTTTCCCTTCTGCTGATTCACCTTCATTTTACCTGAATATGTGTTAGTTTTATTTTTTTTTCTCCCTACATCTAGCGAACCATGAGTCATTATTTCTGTAAATGGTCTTAAAAACATACTTTTCACGTTAACAACCAAAGGAGACATGCACTGCTAAGTCTTGATCTAGAAATCGATGGCTTCGCCCTCTTGCCGCCCCAAGGGCAGCCTTGGATGCTTTATCTTGACTGAATTAATCGATCACCCCATCTCTAGCGCATGCGCTGGGTTGTGACCTCTGCTTGGCAGGGCAGACGGCTGATTGACCTACATTCGACATGAAAACAAGCTCAGTTTGGCTCAGAGCCACAGACTCACAGACTCAGCATTATTGTTCATAGACAATGTACGTACATGTATTTTAACCCTTTGAAAACTTATGATACAAGCGGGAGTGTCAGTTTTGGAATAGGGATGCGTGTAGGACTGTTGCAATCTTTTGATAGTTTGCATCTTAAAGTAAGCGCAACTCGAAATCTGTGACAGATTAAACAATACAAAAAAAGTCTATTTCTTCTTTAGAAAACATACATAACATCAAATAAGGGCCTTTTCAGCGTAGACAACATTGGCACAAGCAATAAGTAATTTTCTGTTTTGGTGGCGATATCAAAGCAGTCTGTACGCGTTATCGTCTCAGAGCATAATAATTACATGTACATATAGTGTAAATTAGTGGACTAGACTATGAGTAAAGGTAAGGCATAGGTACACAACACCATCACTGAAGTTCCGTAAATCTTTACATCGAGCGGTTATTATGGTTAGATGAGCTGTTAGTAGTTTTGTTTTGTTTTTTTCAGGTATCTTACATTGCTGAGTAAAAACTATGTCAGTGTATCATTTAATGTAATGCTATAAGTCTTTCCATAAACAGTGACGCAACTTTAATAAACTCAGCCCAAGTCTAGTAACTCGTTAGCCAAGGTTGCTACAACAACATAATTATGCATGTCGCCTATAAAGCTTCCGGTGAGAAAGAAATAACTGTAAAATGAATAATTTGTTGAATCAATCGAAGCTTACCTGTAACAAGAGTAAAGTGATGATTGTTTCTGATTTTGCAGATTCGAAGTCAATTGAATTGTTAAAATGCACGCATTGTATTACATCGAAGTAGGCACTTACTTGTGGTTGCTTTAGATTTTAAACTCTAAAAAAGAACTCGGTTTGAAAATCCTGAGAGAAACACATTTTTTTTTGTGGTAATTATCAGTTTTCGGGAGGTCACAGTAAATAAATCTGCCTAACCCCCTCCCCCTCCCCCCCCCCACACACACACAGACAGAAGTGAAAACAAACAGTGAGAGCATATTAATTTTAAGTAGTCTCTTGATAGGTAACAGAGAGGCGGAAATTTAGGCGATATAACATGGCAATAAAAATGCCATATTGATCCAAATCCTTGCAAGCTAAATCGATGGGCAAGACGGCGGTATAAACTGTAAAATTTTCAACATTTCTAGAGTGATCAATTCGAGTTCTGCTAGACACAATCTATTGTGTGCAGATCCAAACTAGTGGTTCATGTCGAAATCACTTTTTTTTTCCCCCACTGTTATCCCAAGAAAGTTCCCCGTACTTTCAAAGGATAATTTTTGCATCAATGATCAACCCAAGCTTTAGCTCGAGAAAAGGCTCCTATTCCTGACTCTTCTATTCCCACATAACAACTTCCTTTATCGTCGAAGATTAAAGAATCACGGTTTTTCGTTACTTTCTATATAATACTGTTTGATATAATTAATTTCTATACAAGACTGTCAGATAATCAAGTCAATAAAAATGCGAATCTTATGTAAAAATTCACATCTTAGGGGGAAAAAAAATAAACAGGTCTGCCACTTTTTCAAAAGATAGAAAATGAAAACCTGATTTCTTCTTGTGGACGTACACGTTTCTGAAGCTCTAGTTTATTTCTATGCATTTATTATTTTTCTTAATTTATTTATTTATTTTATTTTAGTGTGCCAGTGATTGCATTCAGGGATGGAAATTGACAAAATAAATAGTTACTACTGGTGCCAATGAGAATGTATACTATTTGTATGAGCATCCAATCGTTACTGTGAACCTATTGACTTAGATAAGCGGAGAATACGCTAGATCAAAACTGAAACATCCTTTTACATGCATACGTGTATTTTGCTAGTAATGAACAAAACACTGACAATTTCATTGACGAATAATACAAACAAAAGAAAAAACAGCAAGCAATTGAAATATAATCTTTTGTTTATTTGTTTCGAACTTCTTGGATTTGCAACAGTTTTTTTTTTTCCGTAAATTCATGTGTCAGTTAAAGTCAAATACATAGGAAATACTGAAGCAGTCTGCCTGAAATACAACTGACGCCAAACAGTCTTAGTTCAGTATATTAAGAGCATTTTTAATATAAAATTTGTGTATAAAGGATTCTCCTGAGAAAGAGCGTAGTTATTATGTTGTGGACCAAAGGAGATTTTTATTCAAATTTATGCCAGTTTCAGATATTACAAGAGAAGATGAATGGCTAAGTTAAAGATGGTGTACTTCATAAAAAAAATTTGACTGTTTAGAAGCTCAAACACATAGAATAATATTTGGCCACTGAAATTTATGGTACAAAACAGTAGCACTAAAATATTTTGATGAGCAAAATTTCATTTGTTGATTTGCAAGTAATTAGCTGCTCTTATGTGCAACTTGGGTAAAAACCAATATTTCAGCATCATAGCTTTAAGAATTCCAAAAGTGAAAAAAAAAAATTTCAAGAGTGCAATACTGTTTCAGGAAAACATTTTGAAAAGGATTTGTAATTGGTGTGTCCAGGGTTCAATTTACTCTATAAAAATTAACTTTACTGAAGTTATGAAATGAAACTTGGAAAGGTTTTTACATGCTTATAATCATGAGCATGTAGGTGGTCACATAACTGTACATGAGACCAATGGTTGGATGTAATTCTTCCCTTGTGCTAATGCACTTTACTTTTTTTTTCTTTTTTTCTTTTTTGTTTTTGGGTAGGCCTTAAGAGTGACCATTTATATTTTTTATTGCAATGAGTAAAAAAAACGTAGATGACTGGAATTTCATAGCAACCATTCCAACATTTACACCAGTTTTTTTTTTTTAAGATACCCGAGCATTTCAATAGTAATCTTCTTATCTCTCATTTAGCACCAACTCAATCCAAACTCCATTCACGATTCATACATTAGCAGCAACAGCAATCGAATCCCCCAACCCCCCCCCTCCTCCTTGCTCCAATCTAAATGGCTGCGAAACAGAACCATTCTCTCTGCACAGACAAGAGATTCATTCAGATTATCAAAATTGATGAAGGCACATGTAGAGACTTGACGCGGGGTCAGAAAACATTCAACAACTGAACAAGGAACAACAAACACTTGGCTCCCCTTCAGGGACCTGCATAGCTCCTAATCAAACAAGGCTTCCTTCTATATAAAGATATACGCCTACAATTTGAAATAATGTATCAGGGACATAAAGCAGCTCCTGGGTGGTTTTAAATACTACTTATTTCCACTTTGTTTTCCAACACTTAATTCTCAAAAAAAAAAAAAACGGTGGAAATGTGCTGGGATGACAGGGTGCACAATAGCTGTGGCCCCAAATCATAACAGTAATAATGATGGACAAAGTAATTGGGGATTGGGGAAATGGCATTGTGTTTAGATGGGATGAGACTCTGTTCCAATTACTAATTATTTTAGCATGGAATTATCACAGATAAGAATTGTCGTACCTCCAGCAATGCTTGCAGTGTAACAATCTTGGCTTTCTGTTGGCATCTCTTCGATAACAACAGTAACAAAATACATGTACATGAACAAACGAGTTAACAAAACATTCAGTAAGTTACAAAGACTTGGCATCTAATAAATTCATATATACCAGTTATAACACATTGTGTGAAAAAAAAATAAAGAAAGCTACCGAAACAGATGTGTTTAAAAATATATTTGTGTAAAGTACATACTGACAAATAGTCTGCCATTTTTCAACAAAAGTAGTTTTTTGAGTGAAACAACACATAAAAATCATCATTTTCAGCACAACAAAACAAAATTTGAGGTGGGCATCTTCAGCCCATTGAATAACAAAAGAGCACTGATAAACAAAAAAGAAAACAAGAGTTATGTGACTAGCAGTTACACACTCATGAACACACCACCAACCTCAGAAGGCTGCAAATATTCAACACATGTTTGTGGAACACAAGAAAAACACAGCCTGGAATTTAAGCACATACAGCCCATGCATCCACAAGTATAAATCTTCAAAGTTTCGAGTATCATAAATCTATCACAACTCACACAAAGTGCTACAGACACTCAACTTGTTTGGTCCAATATCTAAACCAAAGATAGATACAGACATACATTCACAATTTGATATTATGCACTAATGTCCATTTTTGTTTGTTTTTTTCTTTTTTAAAAAGTTCAAAGCTTACACATCATTATTGTCAAGAGATCACTTTTGTTATTCATTGTGTAGTACAAGAACAAGAGTCATAGAACTTAAAGTTGTCAAAACTTTGCCACAAAGCATCTTCTACAATGGCTGAAAAATACTCTCATTCACTCACTCCACCTATGTTAATAGGTCTGATTTTCCACTGGAAATATTATGTCAACCAAAAGTTGAACTCGAATGTGATGACTCAAATGGTAAAAGATACATATTTTTTTGCCAAATGTAAAGCTTCTTGAGGGCAAAGCAATAAGTCAGATATAAAACAACATGCCTACAGAAAGCAATGTCAATAAAAAAATAAAAAAAAAAAAAAAAAAAACAACATACAAGACATTTTTCATGCATCTCAATGACACAAGTTTTCTTGTTTTGAAAGACTGCGTTCACATTAAACTGTGACAGTTAAAATACTCCGTTAGGCATCATACAACAACACAACGCAAATGTACTCTTATGAGAATGGAACTTTTTTTGTAATATTTTTTTTTTGCACAATATCATTGACATAATCTGCCAAAATAAAAAAAAAAAAGTAGTAATAAAATGATATGTCAATGCATTGAGGCAAATTTCTGGAATGATTGGGCATGAATTAGACCACTGTGTAATCAGCATCTTGTGAATCAAATTGAAGACAAGAAAAATGCTGACAAATTACCCTGATGCAGAGTTTGTCAGTAATGCCGCCATACAAGAATGATAAGTTGGTTTGAATTTTTTTAAGCAAAAATAATAGAATGATTGTAGTGGATGCCAATATGAAAATGAATGAGATGGAAATGGAATATGTGTGGTTGAGAAAGCACTTTTGCTTCACTGTCTCTGGTGACACATACAATAAAGCAGCCCAGTGTTTACAAATGCGTGTTTGTGTGTGTGCATGCAATTATTCATGATATGTGCCCACAACAGGGGGAAATGAACTCTTACTTATAGTGCCAAAACAATTGTTTTTTCTCCATTTCTTTTGTTTGTATAGATTTTTCTTTCAAACTAAATATCAACTTTGAATGGGGTGTATAATCTTGCAATCTGCATTTTACTTTTCAGTTTTATGTATTTTAAATACATTTTGAAAGCATGTTCATGTATGATTTTGACCTAGGATGGAATTTAATTCGGCTCTAACATTACAAAAATACAAAAAAAAAAAAAAAAAGAAAATTTTACAAAAGTATAAAGAACATAATAGTACTTTGGGCAGTGTACATAAAAAGCTGATGTTAAAGTTCAACAAAGAAAAGCAGCCCTTCATAAACAACAAAAATTTCTCTAAGAGTTGGAGAATATAAAAAAAAAACAGAGCGGATTCATTTTTTTGTCAGTTTAACAAGAATTTACAAATAGAAATTGAAATCAAACATAAACATGAAGAAAAATGTATAACAAAACATTTGCTTTGATAAAGAAAAAAACCAACTTCAATTTACACAACTAAACAAACTACAATATCCTTTAGAAATTGACGAAAAGACAAATCAAAATTATTATGAATGGTTCTTTAATTTACACCAACATTCAACCATTGACTGGTATAACCATTCATTCTAGGATTTTGAATTTCTTCCAACCCACTCATAAACTTTTTGAACACTAAGTTATTCCCACACAAAAATCCCAACCCGTTTCTTTTGTAATCGTCTTTGTAGTAAATATAATACTATATATCTAACAATGTGTATAGACTAATAAAGTATCAACAAGAAAAGAAATTGAAAGGCAATTGCAGTAGACTTAAAAGTACATTAATAGCATTAAAATTTAAAAAAAAATAAATAAATAAAATAAAAATGGAAACAATTTTCAATAGACATGCATAGTAAACTCCTGATCTTGCAACTGACAAGTGACTTAGGTAAGAATAATTTTGAAGATATCCCTTTCAAGCAGTTGTCTACTGTTTACATATTATATTATTATAAAACTATAATGTTAGATTTCAACTTGAGGTCTGGACAGATCAACTTCCACAAAAAAAGTTTTGATAAGGAAAATAAAAGTCAATATATGGTGTGAAATTCACATGAGAAATTTTCTCTTTCTTCACTGAAGTTAAGCATGTACATCCATTATAGGATTTATGACATAAACTTAGCTCTTTAAAAAAAATGGCGGGCGGGGGATGGGGGTACAATTACACCGTATTTGAAAATGGATGGAAGCAAAGGACATTTTTTTTTATTTGAAATGCTGCATTTTGAAGTCTGGCTTTTTTACTCTCCCTTGCTAAGTCAGTATTCAACACATGCATAATGTCTTACAATCAATGCAAACTGTGAAATCCAAAGATGCTGCTCTCTATACAGACTTAACCCTGAGTACTCACTGCCACCGACCAGAGTAGCTATCCACACTTCCCAGGGCTGAGCCAAAGCGAGATACCAGGGGGTGCTGAGGCTGATCATGATGACGGCCTCTGCTCAAACCGCCACGTTCAGAAGTGGCTGAGGATGCATGATATGCACAGACGCCGCTGCCACTAAAGCCAACTCGCAAACCAGACCGTCGTTTTGCCAGAGCAGAATCTCCTGGAGGTGACAACTTCAGGCCTCTGCTACCACTGCCACTGACACTCATGAATATAGCGTCAACATCATCACTATGTACATCCTCATCATCTCCACTGCTGCTGTCACATGTCGCCTTGTTTGATGATGACTTTGCTCCTCCCATGAAAAACTGAGGAGGACCTGCAATTATCAAGTGCTGTTCCATCATCCGATTGATAGATATGGCTGTCTCAGCAAATGACTCAAGGTCTTTCGTGCTGTTGTTTCTGTTGAGCAAAGAATACAAAATTCAGTAAAAAATATAAAAAAAAAAGAAAAGAAAAGGCATAGCAGAAAATATTTTCAATTCAAATTTATTCCTCTTTATGATGTACCAGTTCCATTCAAGGGTTTATAAAATCTTTAAAACTGATCCCTCTCCAAATCCTTGCTTAACACTTTTATACTAAATTGAGAAAAAAGTCAATTTGTGAAATTTAAAAAGTTAATCAAAAAGTAACATCATTGCTAGTGCATACCTGGTAAGAATGTGAGGTGTTGCAAGAGGTGTGGCTGCTGGAGGTGATGTCACCCATGGGTGCTCAAGGACATCTGCAGCAGAGTAGCGTTTTCGTGGGTTCCGCACAAGCAGGTGTCGGATCAAATCTTTGGCATTATCAGATACACATCTCCATTCATCCTCAGGAAACTCATACATGCCATCCTGGATTGAGTTGAAGAGCAGTTCCTGACAGTCCTGGCATGCCTCCCCCTTCTCCCATCCACAGTCCTCCCCACACTGACCGTAGAATGGTGGGTAACCACAAAGCATTATATACCTGGAGGGTGAAAAAAAAAATTATGAGAAAAATAAGTACTGTATACTTCATTCAGATCCTATTAAAGTCAAATTCCACAATTTGAAATTAGTTGATAATTATACAAAATGTCATCCACCAATCCAACAAAAACAAAAAGTATATAATGTCAGAGATGACAAAATGATATCTTTGGTAAACTTAATGATGAAATCATCTTTGCTTTTTAATATCACGAAATTCAATTGCACATTCCATCTCTTCCTTCAGTCATAAATTAAAATAAAAAATGAAACTTATGAGAATACTCAAAGGTTAACTTACAAAATTATTCCCAAGCTCCAAAGATCACACTTTTTGTCATAAGAGAAAGACTCTCCCACCCAGGCATCCACAACTTCAGGCGCCATGTACTCTGCAGAACCTACAGGGGTTAGCAACTCTGGCGTCTTGCTGCCGTCAGAGCTATTTCCACTTTGAGGAACTCCGCTAGCAAGGTCAAAGTCACAGATCTTCAAGGGGACAACCTCCCCAACTCTTTGGCACAAGATATTTTCTGGTTTCAGGTCACGGTGCGCTATCCCTTTACTGTGCAGGAAGTCTAGCGCCCGGGCTATCTCCCTCACAACCAGGGAGGCTTCAAACTCGCTCAGGTGGCCACGACTCTCAATGTTGGTGAGCAGTGTACCTCCTGCCATCTTGTCAAAGACCAGGTAGAACACATCATCCTCTTCAAAATACTCCACCAGGTTGAGAATGTTGTCGCTACCCTGACATTGGTGGAAGATTTCAATTTCTTTGAACACTTTACTGCGCTGAAGACTGGTACATTTTGTGATCATCTGAATAGAAATAAAACAAAAAATTAAGATATATATAACATTCACAATAGTGCAAGACACTAAGTCTAACATATTACAAGGAAAAATGAACCACAATCACGGATTTAAGGATAGTTGTTCACAGCCCATTTTTCAAAATTGTGAATAAATATAATAAAGAAATTTTAAAAAAATTTTTGATTACATGACGTACAACATAAAAAAAAAATTTAAGTGGTCATCACTGGCACAATACTATTACTAAAATGTATATGAAATGCTTAACAAAATGCCCATATTGATAAACAAATAATGCATTAAAAAAAAAAAATCAAAAAAAAAAATCACACAATTCACTTAAAAAGATCTATGTTGATTGATACATTCTTGAATTAATTTATCTCACAACCACAATAAGACTTCATCCTTACCTTAACAGCACATTCTTTGCCTGTTTCCTTATTTCGGTAAGTTTTCACTGAAGCATATGATCCATTGCCTAGAAATTCTCCTGTTTCCTCATAGAGATCTGGAATGTTCAAAGATAAAAAAAAAATTAACTCTGAATTAAAAAGTGCTATGCTTGAACATTATTTAAAAAAATAATGAAAAATTTCAGAAAATCAAAATAATAAAAAGATAATTTTCAGTTTTAACTATAGCTTAAGAATTTATTTCTAGATGCAAATAAAAAAAATTTGTCTTTACAATACTTCCACAGATTTTAGATACAACTGATTACATAATCATCTTCAGTACCAGTAATGAAAATCAATTTGTCAGTAGCTCAAAATTATTTGAGTATAGCAAATAATAGTAGTCTATCTTACCATTGAATTTTTTTATTGCTGGCCTTCTGCGTTTCTTTTTACTATTTCTAGAAATGCTTTTATTGTTGTTGTTGCTGTTAATATTTAGGTTAGAAAATACACAATCCATATCCAAAGTGAGGGCATTGTCCAATTCCAGGCTGCCTGGTCTGACAGCCCCAGAGCCACGAGGAGCAGTTTCTTCGATCTAGGGAGAACATAAAATATGAAAAGGAAACTGCCTTACTAAAAAATCAGATGAATAACATTGTTAGTACAAGTTTTAAAACTTATATATTAATCTTTTTAAACTTTAGTTACAGATTTATTAAAACAATGAAATAGCCACCTTTCATTTCTACAATCTGGTCTTGATAGCTCTAAAAATAATAGATCCTTGACCTATCCATAAAAATATTTTCTTTTAAAATAATTTTAGCCTACATAGATTTC
>JAWDGP010005555.1:147500-155000 GCA_033675545.1 Elysia crispata
CAATAGAAAACATCTAATCTAGCTTGCGCCGAAGAAGGGACTGGTTTATTTCTCTGGGTTTAGATTGATTGATAGGTCTTCCAATTGAGTACATTGGTTATGTATATTAAAGTATGATTAGAAATTAGAATATCTAGGCCTGATGATGCCATAGGTTTTTTTTTTTAAATATTCATTGTTGGAAAATTTACACTTACTTGAGGCATTAATAAGTTCTATATATTATGGGCCAATCAAACGAAGCTCTCTTTAGAATAATAGGTAAATTTGCAGATATTGGCCCAACTCACATTAGACTTTACAATTACAATTATGACAATCGTAGTTGTATGTTTCTTAATGAATTCAAAGCTTATAGTTTAATAAGATTTTAGTGTATGATTGCAGATATTGGCCCAACTCACCCTACACTTTGAACTTGTATTTTTCTTAAGGAATTTGATATGCTGAACACTAATATGAAGGTTTTATTCATCGCAAATAAATACTTTTCAAGATATAAGCATTTATGTGATGCTCTAGAATTCTATTAAACAATAAGTTTCGATTTCATCGAGAAACGTTCAATTGTGAAGCCCAACGTGAGGTGGGCCGATATCTACAATTTACCTATTTAAGAGCTACGGTACACAAAAATGCTTATATTTGTAACCAATAAAACCTTCAATGTGTTCAGCGCTTCAAATTCATTAAGAAAAATAGAATTTTAAAGCTTAAAGTGAGTTGGGCTGATATCTGCAATAATACTGAATAATAGAGGTACCATACCCATTCGAAAGTCCTTTCGACTGATAATAAATTATGAATAATTTAGATGCAGTGTCTAATATCAGTGCACCTCGATGAAACAATCCTGCCATAAGATTTATAAAATATAGGTCTATTCCTTGAGAATGAGGGAGCTCTTGAAATTTCCCCAATAATTGAAAATTATGTTCAAATACTACTCACCAGATTTTAAGTTGTGGGTAATTATGTTAAAACTGAGTCTTAGATATAAGCACTAGCACTACTAGACGCGAACAGAAAAATTAATTCTTGAACCAAGATTAATTTCTAGATCTAGTGGCTTCATTAAAAAATGGCGAATTATTTTTTTTTTTGATTGGAAGTGTGCACTGGCAAATGTGAAATTTTTAATTATGAATAGTTGTCCTTGGAACTGGAAAAAGTTTCAGAAGCCGAAGATGAAACATCAAGACCATGAATTCCACAAAATAAATTGAAAAGAACTGAAAAAATAATGTCTATAATTAAACATTTATGCTCGTGCTATGTGATTGGAAAATGGAAAGAAAAGACAAAAAATATACCAACAGTCAAATAGACAAGATAGATAAGAGGAACAGAGCTAGATTCAAACTGAAAGCTGTTTCCGGAGATAAACAGCAATGTTCAACAACATCTGGTACCCTGCTTACCAAAAGAAATTTTGGGAGCAGTTTCGCATCAAATCCCAATTCTCTGTGAGCCCCAGTACAGCCTTTTGACTGGCTAGAGATGGGCAGTTTTTCCAATAGAATCATTAAAACCAAAACAAAAATTTAACTACAAAGTGTCAATGTCCTTTGAAATATATCTCTAGACATAGAAATTAATGAGTTGTTATTCTTTGTACTTTTTTAAGGGTAGAAAACTCACTTTTAAATAGTAGAAAGACTCAACGTATTTATAAAATTCTGATCTGCACCTAATTTACCTGGGATGCCTTACATTACTGCTTGCTTTCTTACTTTTTATATATCTCTTATTTTGCTCATTTATTGAGGTTTCTATTTTGAATTGTTACCAGTTGCTTGTAAAGGTACTGTAATAAATATAAACCAGTTTAATTTTTTTGCTTGCTTTTGATAAGTTTAAAACTGTAAAAGAGGCTGGAAGCTGTGGTGGCAAGGTTTCCTACGTTTTTTCTGAGTTTATGAATTAGAACATGGGAGAAATTTGTCTTAAAGTAATTATTTTTTCAGCTGTATCTTGATGAAATGTTGATGTAAACTAACTGTCATAGAACTGGTTTGTTCTATGTCTTGATACAAGTTCAATTATGGGATGAAAAATACATAATGACTTCTAATGATATTAACAAAACATGTGACGCAAAAAAAAACACTATTACCAGCAGCAATTTCTTATCTTAAAGTTTTGATTAATTTCTTTCCCCCTCCAGCTCTCTCCTTCTTTCAGTACCTTTGCCTGATTTCATTGTCTCATTTTATTAAGTCTGACTAAACGATCTGTGTTTTGATGAAAATGAACACAGAAAGAACATATCTTCAATCATTCATATTTTTTGCATAGTGGAATTTATGAACACGTTGCTCATTGTTGTTTTGAAAAACTGAAATTTGGGCAAATTATAAAAACCTGTGCTGCAGGCAACAGAGGGAACTGAAGATCTTTTAAGTTTTACACAACTGTTGACTAATACCATCAGAAAACTCAATAAGTATATTTGAAGGTTATCATGATATAGGGTAGAACGACCCTACCTGAATAATGAGACCACAATATTTATAATTTTGGATTCTTGTCTAGAATTATTGTACTTTCACAAATTTAATTTGCATGAGCTATTTTGTGTTGTACATTGTAAAGTATGCAGGACAGGACGTTCTAAATTAAGGTTTGCCAAAATACTATTTCCACTTACAATAAATGTGGGGGGTGTTTGCCACTTAATACCTCTGAAGGCTAATAGAATTAGTAAACCATTAGGTGGAGCTGATACAGATCTGATAGAATGGATACTTGCTGACCCAAAAATTTTCAAGCTGAACACGAAGTTTTTATAAGCACTTAAAATACCTCAAATTTTATAGAACAACAGGTATGTGAAAAATATCAGTCTCATACAGTCTAAATATAAGAAGTGGTCTACAGTAATTTTTCAGTAATATCCTCATGGTTTAAATGTCCATTATGCAGGCCTTACCATGCTTGGCCTTTACAGTATTTAGTCTGCCAGAATCTATTTCACTTGCTCATTAATTGATAGGCGATCTTACTTTCATTTTATGACCTATTATGATTATTTCGACATATATACTTATAATACTAATATGAACAGTTGTGATTGCATTATTTTAATCATAATGATTGATAGTTCTTGGAGTAGATAAACAAACACAGTTGGATGCCACCACCTGACACTGATTAATTGATCCACTCTATTTTCTCAATTTTGTCCTAAAATCTTTTCCTCCTTTTGAATGTTTTGAATGTCTCAAGAGAGTGATAAGAGACATGAACAGATTTTAACTATGTAACCTACAGTTGACTGCCGTGGGTTTAGTAGAATTGAGCTCTTACGCCCTATCTATGCATCATGTAGTTCTATATCATTGTGGTTTGATTGATGTACATTGATGTGAAAACAATGTCAATTGACCTCTTGGCAACCTGGATTGTTCTTTTAGAATAAGATATACAATCATTTATTTCCTTCGTTTGAATTATTGAAGCTAAAAAGGAAGCTCAGTTGCACTTTCTACTCTGAGGGAAAAGTTGCCTTTGATTTAAGCCTCATTAGGACATGTATTAATTTGATGTCCCTCACATGAATGATTTGTGTTGCCTCCAGCAATTTCAAATTTGTGCTTGAATTCTTCTTTGCTTTGCTTCGTTTTTTATGAATCATACAATATTTTGTGCAGTTGAACGGACTCAGTTATATAAATATTTTGTTACGATGACCTGTCTAGAACTGTTTGTTTGATGGTAGTGCATGTAATTCGTACGTCTGGTCAGATAATCTTTATATAAGAAATGGTTAATGTTCTTTCATAGATAGGTGTATCCAAGTGATCAATATGTTTTATTTTTTTGTGTGTGTGCGAGAAAAGAGTGTATGCCTATCTAACATTTTGCGTGAAATGTGGTAATCTCATAGTTCAAATGTTAAGGGATTATCCCAAAGGAGTCTGTTAAATTATTTTTTTACAAGTTCAAAAAGTTTTGACCCGAAACAAAAGTATATAGTGATATTTGCTGTTTTAAAGTTTCTGTACTTTTCATATCTAGCTTCTTTTCAATTCGTTGCTCTTATAATAAAGCCCTTTTATTTTTTTATTTTTTTTATGTGGCCTATCGCAGCAACTACAAAATTGTTTTCTAGCTTCAGATTTTGTGCGTAATGTCTTTAAGGAAATTCATTCTTTTCTTTAACCATAATTTTTTATTTTTTTTTTTTTTTTTTTGGGGGGGGGTGGTGGGGGGGGGGGCATTATTGACATCGTTTAACCTAGATTAGTTGTCACAAACAGTTCCAAGGCATGGATTGTCTATGCGTTGGTCAGCCTGCATGTCTTGTGGCTGAACTGTTTGCAGGTATTGACGGGTCAGTAAGACGTTGACCGCTGCCAAACTAAGTTTATCTTGGACCCTCTCGATGCTCGCGACCCGGGTCTGTGCCGCTGACCTCTGAGAGCTTGACCGGCATGTAGTCAAGAATCTTGACCAGTTCACATTCAGTGCTTTTGACGTGTGGGGTGTCCGTCAATAGGGTGCCTCACCTCCTTACCTCTGATGTAATTTGTATCCCCTCCTCCCCCTCCCCGCTCCTCATTTACCATTGGATCGAGGAAAGTGCAGGTAAAAACTCATTTACAAGGTCTTAAGGTAATGTCCGTTGAAATCAAGAAAAAAAAATGACATAATTTTTTTTGTTCAAATATTTTTTCAACCAGTGACCTTTCCTTTTTTTTTCTCGTTATGAAAAGAGTACGTTAAAGCACTAGAGGATCCATGATGACCCGAGTCTTGTGAAATTATTTTGATTATGCTTGTCATATTTGCACTTTTCTGTTGCGATACCTAGGCAGAGACAGTCATCAATGTTTTTTTTTTTTTTTGTTGCTCATTTTTCCACCTCCCGGTTTTTAGAAAACAGGCCAGAAATTCCAATATTTTTGTACGATTTGGCATTCTTTTAACCTAAGCGTGATTTTAGTTTCAAGAAAAGTTTACATGGATATTATTGAAATAAGAAAATAGCACAGTTCATGCAGGCGGTAATGCAGGCGGAAGCCGTGAGGTCGCTACTAGTGGTGGACTAGTGAGGCTTTGTAAAACTCTGTATTCAGTCTATTAATCAGTTTTAGTCGGCTGCACGTCGGAGAGAAAATTGCCTTGCCTCCATCCCTTGCATGGACGTCTCCTGGGTGCCATTTAAGTAGGTCACGAAACTATGTCGGCCATACCTTGGGACGTTGATTTACCCTGGTTTCTTTACATTGACCATCGCTTCGGAGTAGGCAATCAATAGGGTGAACCAGTTTTACTCTCTTTCTATCAAATTGCAGGGGCGATTTATTCTTATCTTTTGGTTTGAAAAAGACTCGCGGTTGAACTGTACAGATGGGAAACTTGTTTGAATGAAAAATAATATTACGCGTATGCTGATGTCAGAACTGGAAAGGCTAATGTGTTTGGGGTATTTTGTCAAAAGACAAAAGAGTCGTGGGAGTGAAAGGGTGTTTAAAAAAAAGAGTCATTAGGAATAAAGCAATTTCGGTGGCAACTCAGAAGCATTGCAGTTACGGTTATGTGCCGTATAAATAAACAAGGCGAACGGTGGAAGAGTTTTGTCTCTCTCTCTCTCTCTCTCTCTCTCTCTCTCTCTCTCTCTCTCTCTCTCTCTCTCTCTCTCTCTCTCTCTCTCTCTCTCTCTCTCTCTCTCTCTCTCATATGTCTCCCAACGCCTCTCGCACGTACTATTGCTGTTCTGAATACTTCTTTGAAGATGCCAAAATGTGTATTATCCCGCATGAACCCAAAATTTATATTTGTCGACCAATGATATGTTTTCTTTTGTAGTCGCGCGTTTGATCCTTTCATCCAGACCTAGATGCATAATTATCAGGGGATCGTTTCGAATACTCGAACGTAATTCTCTCCCCCCTTATCTTTTTTAACCGATCAATACGACTGCCCGAGGCGGTTTTCTTCTTACGTCAGCAATGGGTGTCATTCATTCAACTAACTTCAGGGACTAGGATAAATATGACAATTTTTGCAATTATTGACCTTCTTCTTTTGTACTCATACCCCATCATTGTTATCAATTTTTCACGTTGCACCGGCGATTTTAGTTGTAAATTTGAAAGCATTGGAAACCTTCTGATTTGATCTGGCGGTTGTAAGTTATATTCTGCCGTAAACTCTTGTCATTCGATCTTTGACCTCTAGCAAAAAATATATATTTTATGGTTTTTGTTTCCAGTATCGTCTGTTATCCTATATGACCCGTAGTGTTTTTTTTTTTTTTTTTTTTGCTTAAATTTCGATATTTTTAATTAACTTGACAGAGTCGAAACCAAGGACGACAAAAAAGAAAAAGAGTAAGAATTGCCACCGCTCGACTATAAGTTATTGGAAAAGAATAGGCGCGCTTCGCTCGTTGAATTAATGTAGTACTAGTGGCAAACGAAAATGGGGAATTATTAAATTTTGTAAAGTATTTTGTGCGTGCGTGTGTGTCTGGTATTATAATCTGTGCACTGTGCACTGTGCCCTCTCTGCACACCTGTCTGCCCGATTCTTTCCTCCATTTTCGACGACTTCGAGAAGTAAGATTTCACCAGATCCGCTAGATTTTTTCGAAACTCCGATTGCTTTCATGGTTTATATTTCTTGTAATCTAGTTGGTGAGAATGTACAGTAAAGAGAATGGCTGCGGCACTTTTTGATGAAGTCTTAATGCTCAACACCTTTTTTTTTAAACCAATGTACCGGTAATGCTCTTAATTGAAATATATATGAGAAATCGCCTAGGTATAATAAAAATGGAGGCGTATGAAGGTATTTTGGAAAACGATTAAATTTTGAGGTACTCGAACATTGTTCTTCGAATTCGTAGTTAGGTATGAAAATGTAGAATGAAAGCTTGGCAATCATTATGATAAAAGAGTGATTTTTTTTGCATTGTTCACAACAAGAGAGAGATATTTGAGTATTTGGGGTCAAGATTGTTTTTAAAAAAAAAAAAACAGAAAGAAAGGCGATCTTAGCGATGTTGCGAAATTAGAACTTTATCAACGGAGCTCAAGATCTTCTAACTTGACTGGCTTTCAAGGTGACACGTCGCATCTTTCTGTTCCTTTTATAGACTAAGCAGGGGTCAACGTTTATCTGTACAAAGCGACGCACAGAGAGCGAGTGAGAGAGAGAGAGAGAGAGAGAGAGAGAGAGAGAGAGAGAGAGAGAGAGAGAGAGAGAGAGAGAGAGAGAGAGAGAGAGAAATAAATAGTATAAAAAAATCAATCTAGCTCGAGACCGACAAATAAGACGAAAAACGTGAAAACATAAGGACAGATGGAATGAACAGGGATCGAACCTGCACTTCAATACGGCACCCATCGCCTTGCCGAGTCAAGACCAGGCACTTCACCACTGAGCCATCCACATCTACAAAAATAGAGTGGTAGAGAGAGAGAAAGAGAGAGACTGACAGACAGATAGAGCGAGAAAGAGAGGCGGAGAGACAAGAGAGGCAGAACGATG
>JAWDGP010005555.1:160000-170000 GCA_033675545.1 Elysia crispata
TGTTATGCTGGTATTTCGTTATATTGTTTGTTCGTTTGTTTTTGTTTTGTTTTTTTTGTTATTGTTTCATCCTATGGATTAATAGTGCTTTTTTGTTTTGATCATCAAGAAATTAAACAACCAATTGTTTTGCTGGGTTGTTTTTTTATATTGAACGCCTGAATTAATTTTTTTAACTACCAAATTAACACTAAATCAACAAATTTCAGGATATATAGATCCCTGTTATGGTCCTTAGCTTTAGCTACATGGTAATAATCTTTCTATCTTATATCAAGAAAAGTCCTTTACTTTTTCTTACCAGTTTATTTGTTGCTGCAGTTATCATATAAGGTTTTCTGGATTTAAAAAAAAAAAAATTATTATTCATCTTTGCTGTCCCTTTAAAATGATGTTTACCAGATAGAGTTAGCTGAATGTGAAAGCAGCTCTCTGTTGTTTAAACTCCGAGTTTATCCTATTCGGAATCCACTGAAATTTTGACGCAGCAATCGACAGTAACCTTTGTGATTTTGAATATATCAATAATTGCATCAGCATTTATGTTGGTAACACAAACAAAAAATAACAACAAAAAATCATAATCATGAAATTAGAAAAAAAAAAAAAGCCCTGAACGTGCTGCGATCCCTTAGTGAGTTCTCTTGTTGCCTTTAGACACAGTCTAATCCTCCTAGCAAGCATCCTGAGTCCAAAGTGTGCTTTAAGCTCCAGATCTTCCTGACTGGGGGGAGGCACATCTATCTGGGCAAATGACCTTCCTATGTCCGTGCGGTCAGACAGGGCTTCTTCCGGCAGCCCGAGTCGGCCAGGCGGTGCAGGCAGGGCCATGACCAGCCGCGGTGTGTCCTCACGAGTGGATCTCTGGCCTGGTCGGTGGGTAGAAAGATGAGCCGAATGGTCATTTCTACGGTCGTTGCCTTCATTTTCGATGGTCAAAATACATACTTTCATTTGAACATTGTAATCTATCTCTGTTGTTTATCATTTTATGTGTCTGCCTTAATTTCATATTTCTCTCTTTCTTTTCTCTTCTTTCGTTTCCTTTCCCTTCTTAAAATACGTCTCAGCTCCGTGCAGCCCTATATCCCAACTTTTCGGTCACTGACTGCATCTTTCTTGGGCTTCTCTCTAGAAATGACGTCAAAGCATGTGATTTCTGAAAAGAACAAGGTACTGGTAGTATCGGTGTAAACTTCGAGACCGCTAGTGTTTATATCTTATTGCAATCGCCAAGTTGCAGTCACACCCAATGCCCGTACATTGTATCATGCGTGGCAAGCCAGATGCGGTGTCGTGTTGGCCATGATTTCAGCGCTCTTCAAGCGTCATGGTTGAGAGAAAAGGGCAGACGGGGTCTTCTTGTGGCGTTCTATGTCACTATACACCTGAACCTGCGTTAAACGCATCTGTCTGATTAGAAATAAAGGGTATAGTTCCGACCCGTGTCGGTTTACCGTGGTGCGCTCAGAATAGTTAAACATTGCGCAGTTTTCGCAGTTGAAATTTTGCGGGGGTCTTCATCATTATTGTTTTTACGCTTAGACTCCATACACACTATGTGAATTATATCCTTGCCGCTGATAGCCACGCTGCTCATAGTGTATATTTCGCAGTCAAATTCTTTACTAAATCACATTGCGTTGTTCCCCAGATGAGAATTACTGGTCAACAAAACTCATACTTCTTTTATCTTCTTTGAATATAAAACCCATGGAACTCTTGATTCGATTCGTCGATTTTCCACTAGTTGGCTCTTCCAATTCCGATTTACCTCTGCCTCCTGCATCGCTTTTTTTGGTGAATCTCCGATCACCGTGATCTCGATTGATTGAGCTGACCCAGGGATACCTTTGCTGTCTACGATTTCTCGATACCTTTATATCGTTTCGGAATATTAATAAGCAGTGAACGGTGACATAGATTGGAACCGGCACATTTTACTGAGAGGTGGTTTAAATGTTAACTTTTCCAAAAACATTTACATTTTTGGTTTAAAATAAAGACAAATCAGTATACACATCGAGTAAGCAATGGTTAAATGAAAAAAGTGACAACGTTCCAAAATGTTTAAAGATAGTAGTAGTAGTGGCCGTGCGAAACGATCAGGTTTTGATTTGTATGTCGCTGACCCGAAGGTAAGACGTTCACCCTAGACGAGGGAGCAGAGAGAGAGACAGACAGACAGACAGAGAGAGAGAGACACACACACACACACAGATGTGTATGAGGTCCTGCAGGGTATGCTCGAGCTTGCTCTCGGGGGTGCCCTCCGCAGTCTCTGGACCCTTGTGGTGCCAAGACCAACGAATGCAGCTCCCGCTGGATAACCCCTACGGTAGCTGGCCGGGCACGGGGAGCTGGGGTTCAGGCTCGCACGTGCATCACCATGTGCTTTAGTTTTAGCCTCAATCTTCCCAGTTCCTTCGGATTTAAAGAAAAAAAAATATGCATCATCCAAGCACCGTGGGATGTTTCGCGGATCAGTCTTGGGTCGTTGCCCTGTCTCTGTCTTTGTCTGCCTGTCTTTCTGTCTCTATCAGTCTGTCTGTCTCTCTGTCTGTCTGTCTGTCTGTCTCTCTCTCTCTCTCTCTCTCTCTCTCTCTCTCTCTCTCTCTCTCTCTCTCTCTCTCTCTCTCTCTCTCTCTCTCTCTCTCCTTCTTCTTCTTCTTCTTCTTCTTCTTCTTCTTCTCCCCCCCCCCCTCAAAACCAATTCCGTAACATCGTGATCAAAATGCTCGCCTTGCTCGGTCTTCTAGAGATGAATCAGAAAAAATGGTCCTAAAATGCTTAAAAAAAAAAAAATCTCCAGCTGTGTTCTTTTCTTTTTATTGCTATTATTTCTTTTATTTATTTGTTTTACACATGAAAACCTACATCTTTATCAGCTTGTCGCACTTGGCAAGATATACAAGTATATCTCTTGCAGGACTTCTCTTAGAATCGGCATGAAAGACACCTAGTACATTGCCGGATCCACACGTCATGTGCAACAAAGTGACTTCTCAAAGAAAGTGATAGTCCCATTGTTTTAACCAACACAGCCTCATATTGTCACATGTTGTATCAGTGACAGGAGCTGAAGCCCATCGCCCCCCCACAATCGACGAACACAATACAAGTATTACTAGTCGATCTTAGTCTAACGCGAAATTGTTTTCACTGAAAAGTATACATTAACGGCACTGACAGTTTGGATCTACGGTAATCATGGCCCGAGCGTTGTGTAAATCTGTCATTGTTCCATAATTATTGTCTCGAGCCGTGGTTTACGACGTCAGAACGCGGTTGTCTCGCAGTGCGACGACGTGCTTGATAGATGTAGAAGTTTGCGAGAAATCGAGATCAACGTGGTCCTTTTGTGTTCAGGCTTAATCCCAGCTGAATTGTTTAACTTAAAACGAATAATTTCGTGTTCGTGTGACAGGCTTTACGAAATAAACGACATTGTTTTAAGTTCAAATGAACGACACTGATCACATCTTCTTTACAGAAATATAAAGGAGTGGATCATTATTAATGAGCTTATAATGAGTGAGAGTTTAGAGGAAAAAGAATTGTTCAATAATGCCCATATGATTCGGCAGAAACAAAAATTCTTTTATTGTTTGATAAATTTGCTCCTCAATTGAAAGAAAAATGGTTAAATTTTTTTTCTTTATTAGTACGTTTGTATCAAACAACCCCCTCCTTCGATCAGGGTGAAAAGGGGAAAGATGAGATCTCGAATTTAACCACCATTAAGAACCCTTGACGAGTGTCGTTGTGGAAATGAGGGCGGACTTCATAACACCACAGGCACATACACTTCAACAAAGCTTCAAGTACAGAAGATGAAAGATCTGGTAAAAAATGTCAAAGAACAACTGCTCCTACTAATGCTGTTTCAGTTACTACTACCACTGTTACTACTACTACTACTACTACTACTACTACTACTACTACTACTACTACTACTACTACTACTACTACTACTGCTGCTGCTGCTGCTGCTGCTGCTGCTACTACTACTACTACTTCTACTACTACTACTACTATTACCACTACTACCACTCCTACTACTACTACTACTACTACTACTACTGCTACTACTACTACTACTACTACTACTACTACTACTACTATTACTACTATTACCACTACTACCACTATTACTCCTCCTTCTCTTCCTCCTCCTCCTCCTCCTCCTCCTCCTCCTACTACTACTACTACTACTACTACTACTACTACTACTACTACTACTACTACTGTTGCTGTTACACTGTAAAACTTACTACATGTACTTCTGCTGCTGCTAAGAGCAGTTTTAATTAGTCATGGGAGCAGGCAAAGAATGGCTCAGCATTCGTCGTTGTTTTTTTTTTATTTCTTTTTCCTTTCTTTTTTCTTCTATTTAATGGAAATTTTAAAAAGGAGAAATGCACGCAAAAGGCCGAAAAGAGACAGATATTAGATATCAAAACGTGACTTTTTTCAAACAAGATTGAAAAAAAGGGAGAGTGAAAGAGAATGGGACAGGGTTATGGGAATGTAGCGGATGGCGATTCAAAGGGCAACGATACCAGATTCCAGTGCGGATTTAATATCTGCTCTTA
The DNA here is from genome assembly GCA_033675545.1 of Elysia crispata. Classification (NCBI taxonomy): domain Eukaryota; kingdom Metazoa; phylum Mollusca; class Gastropoda; family Plakobranchidae; genus Elysia; species Elysia crispata. Next base: position 164,596 of record JAWDGP010005555.1, read on the forward strand.
ACCCCATACTCCATGCCGTATAAAAATGGTGGAATTTTGATTGAATTATTTTTGTGTACGTTCATGACGCCAGTCTGAATCATCTTAATTTCTATCGTAAAGAGAGCACTGTCACGTTTTAACTTATTTAAAACATTTATTTTATCTTTTACTTGTTTCATGTCAATCAATCCACTTTTCAGTTCAATTCTTGTTTTCGAAGCGTAAATTAAAATAGAGCTTTTTGTTGTCGCTTATTTCATAACGACTGCATGTTTTTTTTTAATATATGATATTTAATTAGGCCTGGAACCTTCCTTGCTCCAAAATCGTCGGAACACAAGAATCAAGATCTGCCTTTGGAAGAAGCGAAGAAATGAGGAGTGTGGTCCCGAGTTTGAGATATTTTCTGATAGGAATCAAACCTTAGATTCCTCCAAGCATTGAATGCCATGGTCATAGTCTATAATGTTAAGTCAGCTAACCCACTATTAGTATCCTGTCCTGTTTTACACGTAAACATAATATTTGATTGACGTTTTCTCGCGTCACTTAGGCCATTTCTTTCATTACGCGTTGTTTTGTTTTCCATGTCTCGTAAAAAGAAAAAAAAACAAAAAAAAACAACACACACACACACACTTTCACAAAGAACATTTATTAATACGTGTAAATTGCGAAAGTTCAATACATCATCATTCTGTCACGATAGGTGACACTCTTATTCTACAGCATTCGGTATTGGTAAGTACGTGCTAATTTCTTTGGTTTTGCACTAAAATAGTGATAGTAATGACGAGCTAGCTTCGCACTATCTATGATATTCGATCATAGGTATCTAAAACATGCGTCATGGTTCTTTTTTATGGAGCATCGATGACTGCGGGGTTAGCCCGTCCATGCCGATATCCACAAGGAGCATGTCATTGAAAGGAATCACGGGTTCGATTCTCATACCCGTCAACTCGTGAGTTTTGGGCCGTAATCGTTTAAGCTCCGTCCTCTTCGACCTGGGGCTTGTGTTAAGGAGTATCGTTGGGTGTGGGGTTAATCCGTTCGTCCCGATATTCGCAAGGAGAACCAATTACGGGTTCCATTCCCACACCCGTCAACTGGGGAGTTTGGGGCCGTAATCTTTTCAGCTCCGCCCTGTTCGATCTGGGGCGTGTTTGATTTGCAGGAAAGTTGGGGCCGTAGTCTTTTCAGCTCCGCCCTGTTCGATCTGGGGGGTGTTCGATATGTAGGAAAGTTGGGGCTGTAGTCTTTTCAGGTCCGCCCTGTTCGATCTGGGGGGTGTTCGATATGTAGGAAAGTTGGGGCCGTAATCTTTTCAGGTCCGCCCTGTTCGATCTGGGGGGTGTTCGATATGTAGGAAAGTTGGGGCCGTAATCTTTTCAGGTCCGCCCTGTTCGATCTGGGGGGTGTTCGATATGTAGGAAAGTTGGGACCGTAATCTTTTCAGCTCCGCCCTGTTCGATCTGGGGGGTGTTCGATATGTAGGAAAGTTGGGACCGTAATCTTTTCAGCTCCGCCCTGTTCCACCTGGGGGCGTGTTTGTTATGCAGGAAAGGTTTCAGTTTATCTCGTTGTGGAAGGATTATATCAAATAATGACTCGAATAAAACCTGTCCTTGTTCAGTTTCGCTTTTAGGCTAACGGCGGTATACTCCCTCTTTAAGACAAATTGAGGAGGTTTTAAAAGTGCGTACTCAAGCAGTCACAATACTCTTTTTACCAATATTATGTAGTTTAAGGTTCCCTCATGCTAATCAATTAGGAGAAAAAATACTGGCTCGCTTCAAATTTCACACCAGTTTGCATTCTTGCGGACGCTATTGTTTGACACGCTATCAACGACTTAACGAGCTCGATGACTTTCGATTAGACTGGTAGCGTAACTCTTTGTGAAATCGCATACCCTGTACAACGGACTAGTAATGGCTCAACGTCTGGACTGACAATAATTATGTTCTGAACCATATTAGTATCGGATTGTTGCGATGGTGGAATTTGAGTCCCATCTAAACAGCCCTATCCCTTGCTCGACTTAAAGCCGCGGCCATTTTTTTTTAGTTTCACTGTCCGGAAAATTTACGGTACGTAATGAACTAACCGCAGAACTAATAATCTTTGTTTAACTTTCTCTCTCTCTCTCTCTCTCTCTCTCTCTCTCTCTCTCTCTCTCTCTCTCTCTCTCTCTCTCTCTCTCTCTCTCTCTCTCTCTCTCTCTCTCTCTCTCTCTCTCTCTCTCTCTCTCTCTCTCTCTCTCTCTCTCTCTCTCTGCGCACGATTGAATCTTGGCTTGATAATAATCGGGCGTTTCAATTAGTCCTGCTTTTGTCCAGTTTTCTTCTCTGCATCGTGAACAACCATTCACATTGTGGTTCACGTGACGAGCAGTGTGGTTTGTATGTGTGTGTGTGAAAGAGAGAGAGAGAGAGAGGGGAGGGGGGAAGATGTTGTGTCGAGTTATATTGCTCGTGCCGGCTTCTTTACTTTGTTTCAAAATTATAATTTTTTTACAAGGAAAAAAACTTAGGAGACTTATCGCTTATCTCGTCATTTTTTTTTACCTTTTGCTTTCTCTTCTGTCTCCCTTTCTCTTACATTCTCTCTCTCTCTCTCTCTCTCTCTCTCTCTCTCTCTCTCTCTCTCTCTCTCTCTCTCTCTCTCTCTCTCTCTCTCCTTCTCTCTCTATTTTTCAGGCTTTCGTTTTCATATTTTTGCTTTTGTTGAGGTTGATGATTTTTAACTCGAAATCTTCTTCCTTAGATCTTTGTCTTTATTTGTGAACTTTGTCCCAGTTTCTTTCGCCCTTTTATCCAATCTCTGACGCTGGAATCACTCTCTTCTTGGATTAGAACTGCAACAACATATTGCGTCGGTGAATCTATCTATCTGTGTATTTATCTGTCTATCTATTTATTAATCTTTTCACCAATCTGTCCATCTATCTGTCTATCTACCTGCTTCTCTGTCGATCTATCTATCTATCTATCTTTCTTTCCTCCGATCCATCTATCTATCTGATCATTTATATCTCCATCTTTCTCTCTTTTCCCTCAGCGTATCTCCGACTATTCGTCTTTTCGTGATCTCACGAAGCCTTAGCTTCTCGGCGGTTACTCAAGATAATCTTGCCGATTTTCCGTTTGATTTGGTGCATGAGACACACATTAAGTTCGCCTACACGCAAAGATCATTAGCAAACTTGCATCTTATCTTGTTTTCTGCAACAGGTTTCTGTACTGGCGCGAAGTCCACAGACGAAGGTCACTAACGTAGTAAGATTTGGGATTTTCCGGTAGCTCCAGGCAGTAGTTGTGATTGGTTTAGAGTGTGCCCTAATCCTGTCACATGATTGGTTATAAGGTTTACCCTAATCCTCTAACATTGCGTCAGAAGCCGTAACACGTGGACACAAAACATGATGCCCAACAACTTACAGAACGAGAGAGGAGACACGAGATTCACCCGTGGTTCTTACGTCTCGCGTTAATCTTTCTAGTTTCCAGTGATGGTACACTTGCTGGCCCGAGCTCACCATATCCGCGGGGAAAACCCGCCAGTTGCACGCTCTTTATATCATCGTTACGTTAAATTGTCGTGATGACATCACAAACCAAGGCCTCGTTATGTATCTACCTCTAATGACCACGTTGACCTCGATTCAAAATACGGTGGACATAAACAAGCCGTTTCGCAACCCGTTAACCGCTGCTCGCTGCTTGGTGATGTATTGTCACCAGATGCGCCCGTGGAGGAGACCACCGCTATGTATTTGCGCAGTAAGGGAGTCTTTTTATCATAGAAAGAGTGCATTATGTGCGTCGTGTGGGGCCATCGATCATGGCGTCTTGACTTTTACGGCGTCCACCAAGAGCTGGAGGATCAGCGTCTGTCTCTCAGTCTTGTCTCATCAAAAGTCTTTCGAGAGATGGGTTTTTCCGGAAAGCTGAAGTATAGCATGACCCCCCGCGCCATACCACCCCAACACCCTCATCTCTTCTCTCTCTCCTCACTTTTTTTGAAGGATATCTTGACCTCGTGACGTCATAACCGGTATCTCTGTGCCAATGTGTCCAGTCGCGCTTTTAAGACTCACATGCTGTGCACTCTGTAGATCTGCGACAAAGATCTAAGAACATCGAGGGATAGAGTTGCACAATGTCGCAACCATCGCTGCACAGAGAGCTCCACCCGAAGAGCGTCCTGGCTGATCTCAAGTCTCACGGGTTGTTCGATAGCAGTCACGTGGGTCGCCGTAAGGAGTAAATATATGATTTGATGCCATATTTTACTTTATTTTGTTTAGAAATTTAATCCATGATTGTTTTTGACGCCATTTCACAGGTTTAAAATCGAGTGGCTTAAACTCCTCCCAGTAGATCTAATCAGCTTCTTCCAACCCAAACCCGTTTAGTCTTGTTTGCTCAAGTCGTTGAAGTCGGCTTTTTTTTTTTTTTTTTCAATTGTCTATTTTCAAACATTAAGCAAAAAACACAAGAAGACTCGGCAAATGTGGGTTCAGGCTTTAAGGCAAAAAAAAAAAAAAAAAAAGGTTTAGTGGATTTTCCTAAAAAGATAAGCAAAATGAGCGTAAGATAACAGTATGCTTAAGAGACTCTGTCATGGATGTGTTTAACAGAGGCTTCGATTTTTAATAAGAACAGGCACTAATTTTGTTCAAAATTAAAATTTCTTTTATTAAGCATGTCACCCCAAATAATTAGAATCAATCAAGGTTATAGTACTGTTTTATGAAACTTGTAATTTATGAGAATTCGCAAAATTAATATTGTATTAGTTTGCCTAAATTTTCCCACGGACATAGACTAGAAAACAAAACAAAATAACCTTTGCGGACATTAATCCATCGGTCTTGATTTACTACACTACTATAAAACAACAACCAGCTCTGTATCGATAAAAATGAAAATGAACACAGGTATCTTGTTGAAGACCAGTTTAAATTACTAAGGTTAATAACACTAATCCTACCTTTTGCGCCTGTGTTTCAGTCTGAGTCATCGTGTATTTCAGTCTACAACCACGGTCTCCTCTCTGTTGTATCGCCTCCGGGCGACTCGGACGTATATAATTATGCACTGTTAAACATCTGATCAGTGTCATGGAGTCCGATCGCTTATTATTAATGTTCAATAGGATGTGCGTTTTAAGTTATAAAATGTCTGTTTCATAAACCATGGGATCATCTTTAAATCCTCCAATTAAGTCCCCTTAAATCCCCCCCCCCCCCCCCCCATACACACACATACATACAATCATACATTTTCCCCCGCACAAACATAAATTTTAAAGGTTTTCCCTTAGCAATGAGATCACCCCTGTTATATCTCTGTCATATGGAAATATAAATGATAATTTTGTGTTCCGCATACTATTTTTGTGCACCTGTAAAATAC
>JAWDGP010005555.1:172500-262500 GCA_033675545.1 Elysia crispata
TTGAATAGTTTGAAATATTTGACATGGTTCGATCAATAGGTGCGAGATACATGCGCTCTTCGTGCAGTTAATGCGCTTACAATCTGTAGAATTGTTTGGTTGTTTGTTTGTTGTTGCTGTTTTGTTTTTTCTTTTTTAAGTACAGAGATCTGGGTTTCAAATCTTGGCATGGACTTTCCGGTTGTAGAGTCAAACCGAACCAGTTTTCTAAGATAATTATGCACTATATCAGGGATAAGAAGCGAGGTGTGATCGGAATTTAAAAAAAAAAGAAAAGAAAAAACTTCAGACTTCAGAACTAATGCATTACATGAATTTTAAAGGGGAAAAAATGGATTTGACGTCAAGAAATAGGAAGATAAAGGGATAGAAGGACGATATAGATCTAACTCAGTTGAAAGGAAGTTTCGAAGAAGTAGAGGAAAGGAATGAAGCAGATAGTAGGAGCTAACAGCAAAAACTGGGAGACGTTGTGACATATTTGAATGTCACAGTTTATGCTCGGTTCTTCTCCTCTCTCATGACTTCTCCACGTTATGCAAAGCGTCGAAACGACTGATTATACTTTTATACAATTATGTAAGTCAACAAGTGCCTTTCAACTCTTTGCTTCTAACTTGGAGTTAGGAGAGGAGAAAAGGATGCCAACCTGCCTCATAAAGAAGTCAAACTAGTTGGCTTACGATGTCATGTATCGGTATTGTAGATCGATTACAACTGTTACAATAAATATCGTGTCCTTACTCGTCCAAAAAGAAAAAAAAATAAAGGAATTATGAACAAACATTCGTCGTGTGCGATAACACTTTTTTTCCTTGATGGTCTTTCACCGCATGTTTTAAATCACCGGCCGGGACAAAATTATTGGGGCGGTCGTGCACGAGTGTTACGGCTGTGTGCCTATGAAGGTCGAGATTTTTAGATCGAAGTCTCGTCGATGTTTTGCAACCTGCTTTGGTATTTGTTTTTGTTTTGTTTTGTTTGTTTTTTTTTGTCACCTTCTACAAGCAATTTTGTAGGGAGGGAATATAGGGGGGGGGGGGGAGTGCAGAAGGAGGTCCCCACTCTCGTCTTAACCTGCCTGGACCACGTCGGACACTGGTTTGAGAAAACAGAGAACAAGCCTGGTGTGAAGTCGCTCGGCTGGCCGTTGATCAAGATGGATGGACTTGAATGATCTTACAGCCCGTGTTACATGGGCGTTTGCAAAACTGCGACATAGTGTAGAAGGAGGAGAAGGCTGCTTTTGGTTGCATCGCGCAGTCTATCCTGGCTGTTTGTCTGATTCCTTGGCCCGACTGCAATTTTAGATCTAGAACTATTTGGTTTTTTTTTGGAAAGGACCTTCGAAATTTTGAAGCAATTGACGATCTAATTGTTAACTTCGACATTCATTTTTTTTTTACATCTCTCTCTCTCTCTCTCTCTCTCTCTCTCTCTCTCTCTCTCTCTCTCTCTCTCTCTCTCTCTCTCTCTCTCTCTCTCTCTCTCTCTCTCTCTCTCTCTCTCTCTCTCTGTGCGACCTCATTTTTTTTCTTTTTCTCTCCCTCCTTCCTACCTATTAAAGTATTAAGGCCCTGGTCTTTACATTGTGGGCAAGGGTAAAACTTCATTTCCTCTATTTGACAGATGCTGCATTTTATTAATTAGGAAAAGAGAGATGGGAGAGACTAGAGTTCAATCCATCACATTTTTGATACTTCAACTGTTCTAGTTTTAGGTTAACCATATTTCTGTCAGTTGGGAAATTTATAGGGAAATTTATAGTTATAAGTGTAAAGTGTGCACAGTGTCGTGTAGTTTGAATGTATGATCCGTACGGTTGTGTCTTTATGTGTTCTTGTGTGCCTGTAGTATAAGGGGAAGCTACAGAAATGAATAGAGCGTCCCAAAGGAGGGAGGGAGAGAGAGAGAGAGAGAGAGAGAGAGAGAGAGAGAGAGAGAGAGAGAGAGAGAGAGAGAGAGAGAGAGAGAGAGAGAGAGAGAGGCATAAATGTTTACTGGAACGTCAAGCTGATCTTCACTTCTTTTGCCGTTTCTTTGCTGCCTTTTTAAGATAAAACCGTACTTAACACGTTGGTCTCAAACATACCTTTGTGCTTTCTAGGACTACTCAACACTGAAAATGTATAGAAACGGGAAGTCTATAGAACAACGAGAAGACAGACAGGGAGGCGGACAGCTAGATAGACGAGAGAGAGTATAGAAACGGGAAGTCTATAGAACAACGAGAAGACAGACAGGGAGGCGGACAGCTAGATAGACGAGAGAGACAAACACGCCATAGACCTATGTTCGATAGGGATATCATCATTTGCTTTGTTGCCATTACAAAGATTTTCAAAGGGGATCACAGTCGAGAACGGCAATTACTCAATGGACCCAGTGTTCGAAAGAGATTCTAAGTCTTTCGATTTCAGCATACTTCTTTAACCGTTTCTTGATCTGAAAGTGGTGGATCCGATGGTTAAAGTAAGATGGGCGTTAACCGGTTATGATCGATGAAGACATTGTGCATCTCACTTGAGGATCGCAGCTGGGACGACATCCATATGACTATATAAATTATTGTACTGGTACTTCACAGATAGTCCAGGCTCTATCTTTATTGAAAGGCAATTTTGCTCATAATTATTGAGCGACAGGACTGGTACTGATAAATGATATTGCGACCTCTCTGTATCACTATAGTAAATTAGTACAACTAAGGAGTCTTGTAACGAATACGATTTATTAGAAGCACTAAATGGATCCAATAAATGCGAAACTGCTTTATACAAATTATCGTTATGTTACCTACTTTGTCCATATAAGCTCAGGTTGGGTGATTGTCCATATTTAAATGGTTAAAGCCTGGGGAATAGGACACTGGGAGTTGTTGTTTTTTTTAATCCATTCTCGATCCGAGTTGCAGCTGTAAAATCTGCTGTTCTCTTTGTCGCGAGCCTTGCGACAGAAAGTTTCGAGCCTCACTGCAATATGTCACCCTTAGGGCTTATCACCAGAATTATGATCGGGCTCGGGCTTTCTAAAGCCCGCTGCAAGTTGTAGAGCAAGTTGTACATAGTATTAGTACAAGTGATGTGGAGACGTCGACCTTGAAGCCTTCAAGTCCCCCATGCTTTGCATTCCAAAGCGCTGATGCGAGCCTCCGCTGCTCTGGCTAACGAGCGTCTTTTCGAAAGAACTTGATCGCCTTTGATCTCCAACAGCTTTTTGGTCTTTGTTTCCTTCTGTCTGCTCTCTGTTCTTTCTCTTTTCTGGTCCGTCGGCGGGTGATTGGTTGAGTGTCCTCGGTCACATCTACTTCTCTCTCTGTCTCTGTGTGTGTGTGTGCCTCTCTCTCTCTCTCTCTCTCTCTCTCTCTCTCTCTCTCTCTCTCTCTCTCTCTCTCTCTCTCTCTCTCTCTCTCTCTCCTTCCCGCGCTGTTTCTTATCTCTTATGTCAGGGATCGCCTTGTTATGTTAAGGACGGGTAATACCAAACAATCGAACAAGCTATCTCTCTCTCTCTCTCTCTCTCTCTCTCTCTCTCTCTCTCTCTCTCTCTCTCTCTCTCTCTCTCTCTCTCTCTCTCTCTCTCTCTATGTATCTCTCTCTCTCTCTCTCTCTCTCTCTCTCTCTCTCTCTCTCTCTCTCTCTCTCTCTCTCACTTTGTCTCACCCTCTTTCTCTTTGTTCTGATGTTGTGTTAGTTCTTTACCAATTACTCATTCCATTATAACAGTGCAGTTGGCCGATTCGGTATATCGCCCGCCTCTAGACCTGCCTGGACCATGTTGTTACCGTTTTAAAACCCACGGAGTTAGTGGACGATTATCAGGACCTCATCGTTTTAGCTTCGCCTCGCTAGACGGGGGCTAAACTGAGAGAGAATTCCCTCAGATCCACTCGCTGAACCTGGTTATCAAACAACCGATCAAATTAAAACTATCGAACTCTGACATCGGAAAGAAAAAAGGGGCTTCAAACGATGGTCATGGTCGTGCCCCCCCCCCCCCCCAAAAAAAAAAAAAAAAAAAAAAAAGCAATGAATCATTTCCTGTAAGTAGTTACAAAAACACCACAAAACCCGTTATGGGTGGGAAAAAAAATGTTTTTTTTTTTTAATTGTTAATGCTGGCTATCCCTGAAAAGTTTCATCAGATCTACCTTTTCGAAAAGCTGTCGATCAATTTTTTCATTATGTATTGCGTTGTCTTTGTTACTTTCTTTTTTCCCATGATACGTTTTAATTCTTACTTTTTTTTCGTTGCGTCTTGTGATCTTAACAGCTCAATGATTAAACGATGCACGGATTATGGTGGGGCTTTTTTTCCCTTAAATGTTTACATAACGTTAACGCATGCAGAGGTTGAAAATATCCGCAAGAATTTGGTTTGGCTTTGTCATAAACTGGGCTGCCGTACTGTTCTACATTCACAACTGCCATCTTCGTTGATATCTACTCTAATCTTCTTGGTAATTGATTGGTTTCCCCGCAATCTTTAGTAATAGCAGTAGTAGTATTAATGTGATGTATGCGCTTTACATTTTTTTTTTTTGTCCTTCTCTCTTCCCACCCCCCCTCCCCCACCCGAATGGAAAGTTGAAAATTTCGTGGTTCAAACTTCTCATGCTTCATAAAAACCCTTCATTAAGTAGTTTGATGACCGTCTTGAATATTGTTTTTTGTACGACACCCTTTTATATCTTGTCGAGTTACTCTTTAGAGTTTTTTTTTGTGTGTGTCCTCTGTCTCCTTTCTTGAATAGATCCTGAGCAGAAGAACATTATTGACAAGCTGGCCAACTTTGTCGCCCGAAATGGACCCCAGTTTGAGGAGATGACCAAGCAAAAGCAGAGAGACAACCCGAAATTCGCCTTCCTGTTTGGCGGCGAGTTCTACACTTATTACAAGTTTAGGGTGGCCTCGGAAATTGCTCGTGAGTTGTGAGGCAATGGAATTGGTTAAAAAAAAAATTATTCTAGTTGATATTTAGGGCATTTTTTTTTGGGGGGGGGGGGAGGGAGGGGGGGCGGGGATTATCTTTGGGTTTGCTTGTATAGAACTCAATTTTTTCTTTATTTTTTATTTTTTTTGTCTCTTAAATAAAACCTTTCTGAAATATTAAAATAGAAGCAGAGCTAAATATTACGTTGTTCATTTTTGTTTACTTTTCTTTTTTTTTTTAAGAAACAGTAGAACTTAAGATCGAATGATATCCATTTTTTAAATTTCATTTTATTTTCACAAGGACATATGACAAACACACTAGATATGCACAAGATTTTTGGGTGCTATGATTTGTAAGAGATTTTTTCTTTTTTTTGAATTTGCTGTTTGTGTGTTTTTGCCCTTATATCCCTTGCTCTCTTCAAACAGAAATAAATCAAAGAAATCAGCAACACTTGCAACAGCAGCAGCAGCAAGAACAGCAGATGATGGGCCAACCCTCGATACCGCCATTGATGCAGTCTCAACCGCAATGGCCACCTAGCCAACCTCCACCTCAACAGCAGCAACAGCCACCGCCACCTCAGATGGGACAGCAGCAACTCCCACCCCCACAACAACAGCAGCAGCCACCACCTCAGATGGGGCAGCCAAAACAGCCGCCACCGCAGCTGCCACCCCAGCAACCACCGCAGATGGGACAGGCCCAGCCACCACAGCTGCAAGAAAATATAGCCCAGGTTGGGATCTAAATATTAGCGTTTTTTTTCTTTATCAGTTATGCAGCCCTTTATGATTTATCAATTCACCTTTTAGTATGTCACATGTCAAAGTCCTTAAGATTTATTAACAGATGCATGAAGGATTCAAACACTTTATCCCTTATTTTTTTTTCTTTTAATATTCGATCAAGACACCTAACTATGATGTAAATCCATAGAGAAAAAAGAATTCTACTCACTTAAATCTGGACACAGCCGTTGCTGTTCTCAGGGGAAAAAAAGTTATCACTAGGCGAATATAAGACCATAGCACTTTTATGTCCCATGTAAAGTCCAAAAATTAAATTTATTATGAATGTAAAGATAACACTGGAACCCTAACATCAAGCAAGCTACCACTGTTTTTTTTTTATTATTGTTAGTTGGGTGGCAAGGTTGTTTAATGAAGATTTTAAGAAGTTGTAGGCTTGCAATTATATGCTGCGTCCTAGAGAGAGCTGTGATTATTAATGTCGTCTCAGAAGCTTCTTTTTCCTTTTTTTTAGCATTACGTCCTGTATATTTCTTAAATTAGAGTCTGTTCCAGTTTTCAAGGGCCTTTAAGATACACCACAGCTTACCTTTTTTTTCCTCCAGAAAATGTCATAATAGACACCATAGTAAAGCACAATATGTTTCCTGTTCTTCAAAGCTTTAAACTTTTAGCATAAATAGGTTTTTTTGGGGTTTTTTTCTGAACTTGTGTTAAATATCAAGAATGCAGAATCAATATAAGAGTATAGTAATCCAGTTTCTCTCTCTCTTTTTTGTCTCTTATCCTGACCTTATAGGCGCAAGCCCAGGTGTCTCAGCTGCAGACCAATGTTCAGGAGCAAGTGAAGCAGAGTGAAGCCAACTTGGCTGCCCAGTATACTGTACTCATGCAGCAACAGCAGGTACATGTGGCAGTTTTGTACCATTACAAGGCCTTTCAAAAATACACAACTATGTGAACAATTGTATAATTGTCTAGTTAGACTTTTTGCTTAAAAGTCAACAAATGTATCCCATAGGAATTGGAAAAGGTCTCAGGGAACAGTTTGAAGTACTTTTTTTTTTGTTATTTTTTAAATGTTCAGAGAGCTTTTAAAAATTTGAAGTCTTGATAGGTACTGAAGGTAAATTTATGAAATTGTCAACTTTTGCTGTATGCCATGCAAATTTTACAAGTATTTCAAAATCTTGTGTAAGAGTGAACAAAATTTTGTACACAACTTTTTTTTTTTTTTTTGTGATATTCATTTGAACAAAATTTGATCATGCTTGCAAGGTGCAGCAGCACCCTCTTCACTGTTGATATTGCAGTTCTTTTTCTTGACCTGTTTTTCTTATTTTTTTTTCTTCAAGTAAAATTTAATTGACATAATCTTTTTTTCATTCCAATCTTCCTTTTGAATAATGCTGATAAGGAAACGCGTCTGCTGTCCTCAGAATCAAATTCAAGAGATGATAGTGAAAACACTGGATGACAAACTCAACAGTCACCTACAACAATGTGAGCTCACAGAGCAGGATGTGAATACTGTGGTCCAGCCCATCATAGACTCCTGCACCAAGGATGCTATACTTGTATGTCTTCCTGATTAGCTGAGGAGAAAGATCTTGTGTTGATTGTTGAATATAGTTTTGAGCTTCAAAAGTTAAAGGCTTTTCATTTCTTGTTATAATGTTGATCTCAGCAGTAAATCTAACTTTCAATTCCATAGGGCGGCTAACACAGCTATGTATCAGGCCCATTGCTTTAAATCATTTATTTCTACATCCAATTGATTAAGGACTAGCTTGAAAATCTTAATTAAAGCCACTTGTCATCAGATGTAACCCACTGAGAAGTCTTGCAAATAAGTGATTTCAAGTGGTGGCTCAGGCTAAATGTGGATTTTTAAAAAGTCCTGCATCAAAAAGTAAGAAATGGGCAGCAAGTAATGATGCAGGGAAGCCTTTTGCCTTCATGCTGCCATCTACCTTTGGAAATTATAGTTTGATAGTCTTTCATACAGTACCTGTAATTTTTAGTATTTTTTTTTTCAATTTTTATCTAGGCTGGAAAGAATTGGATCATGCAGAGGACAGCATCTGAAACATTCTGTGATGCCATATCCCAATACCTTCTTAAAAGGTGAGTTTACATCCTATCTCTTTGTAAATAAGTGCATCTCAATAGAAACCACTCCTGTAATATGACTTAAATTTCAAAGACAATTGCTAGCAATCCTTTAACAAAAAACCTGTTATTAAATTTTTCCTTCCCATTTCCTTTTGCATGTAGCCTGTTTGACTTATTTATTAGATTTTGATGGCATTCCACTGTTTTACATGGATGTGACAATCAATATTTCCTAAAGATATATCTTCACGCTTTACTTTCAGCAATTTTGTCTTGACACAGTACAATTAATATGAGTAGAACTGGAGTCTTGCTTTACATTTCTGAAATCTTTGAAGCTGAAAATTTTTGTAAATAACCCATTTTAAATTTCAAAGCCAGTCTTTAGGTTTTTTTTCAATGCAGTTTTTATAAAATGCTACAGAGGTTAGGAGTGCCAGATTTTCCAAACTCGGCTGATTTTGATCTCTAGAGCAAAAGTATCTATTTATCTGTTTACCCAGTGACACTGTTTCTTGGGCAGTCTGGTCTTATCTAGTTGTGCCTAATCTGCTCTGTCTTGGCCTGGTTATTCTGGTAACTGTCCTGGTTTCCTGTGCTTAAGTTTGGTGCTTGCATCAAACGAGCCCCAGTTGTGCCATATTTTGACCCTATTTTAAAATAATTTGAAGTTTAAGCTCAATTTGTAACAGTTTTTTTTATTCTGGTTTGGTTTTTTTTTTTTGGTTTTCAAACTTTCAATTTCTGATTTCTTTTTTTTTTAACATTTATTAAATGGCCTGTTGTGGCTGTAGAAATAATCAGTTGTCTTCACATTTGTTAACCTACAATGTGTCTTAATTATTACTTACGTCAGCCTCTCATGCCCCAGATCTTGCTTGAGCAATCTCTCCATCAAAAAAAAGATACATTCACCCGTGATTATGTTGTATAAACACCTCGCGAACTATATCAGAATTTAAGAGGATTATGTCATTGCTTAATATTTTTCTGATTTGGTCTAACTTTTTTCCAGTTTATAGAGTTTATCACTTGTACGAGCCTTTTATCTTTTTGGTAATCAAGTACCGTTTAGCCAAAAGATCTGAAAATTTACCCAGATCATAGCACCATAAATTAGGAAACATTTTTGAAGTTCTTTAACGTCTCTGTTTTGGTAAGAAGCCTCTACAAGAGCAAAATTTGCTTGTGTTTTTTTTTGTATAGACTGAGAGGAAAATTAAACATAAACAGAGATCAGGAAGCTAGCAAAGTTGCAAGTCCCGATTCATTTTACTGGATCACTTTTTAAAATGCATGGGCGTTTTATTCATTTCTTTAAATTTTATACAGACAGAATAAAAAAAAAAAGTAGGTTTATGTGCTTCATGAGTTTTTTATGTAATAGATGCTCTTGCTCAATTCATACGCATTTACATATGCTTACTTAAGAAAAATATGAGCTGACTTTTAGTTTGGAAAGAATAACCACTGACACTACTAAAACAAAATCTCATTCTCCATAATGTTGTGGAATAAAGTCTTAAACTTACAATAAATCAAGGCTATGATTTTGAATTTTATTTTGCTGATCAAAATGATGTCTTTCTTTGTTTCATTTTATACGATAAAAAATACAAAGCCTGTCTCTCAATTGGATATCCCTCTTCAGAGATGATAGAAGAAAATTGATTTTCTTGCCTGCTATTTCGACATAAAGTCCAGGTTATTGAGATTTTCTCATGCACCTGATCAATGCTACTGTAATCACAATAAACTTCAGTACCTTTACACAGCAAAGTGTCTGGAAGGGTTTACTTTCTTACTCACAGAGATTTAATTCAGGGAGTAATCTCATGAATGATGAATACCACCTGAAGGTTGGAGAGTTTATAAAAGGGAGATATTAACATTGCCAGTTTGATACTGATAAAATATAATCCGTTTCACTTGCATTCTTCCCTAACTATGCAAGAATCACAGCCAAAGATGCTCCCTTCCAGCTGCGCCTGCATCTCATCTATCTGATCAATGATGTAATGCACCACTGGTGAGTTCATTTACTTCTTCCAGTTTTCCCCAGCACTCCATAATATTGCCATGGACCTGGTGTTGAACTCCAATTTTTTTTTTGTACATCATGACACCTCTCTTAAAAATACTGGTTGTTTCACTGAAAACTTCTTTTATCAAACATCAGCCCTGCTTCAAAGATTTCAACTCCTAGCTTCTAGAATATAAAATTGTCTCAAATAGATTTGCATTTTAGATGCCCAGAAAATATAGATTTGCGAATTAAAGGCCTCAAAGGTATATAACTCTGAAACTGTTAACATCATGAATGTAATTATATCATAATTGAATGCTTCTTTCGATTTAGAGAATTAATTTTCATAGAAGCAGAAAACATCAGACTTATCTTAAGACTCAAGTATTAAATTTGTTGATAGTAGATTATAGTTATGGAATTGATATAATGCTTTTTTAACTTAATCTCTGAGTCAGGCAAAGTGAAACCCAAAACGTAACATTAAATGGGTTTGAAAAGAGGACACCAACTTTTTCGGGTTTTTTTTTTTTTGGATTTAATGATTCTTTTTGCATTTAGTTATTATATGTAAGGCTTTCAAGGCGGTTAAGGGACAAGTTGCCCATAAGGATTTTGAGTTAGAGCCCTTTAAAAATAGTAATTGCTTATTTGAAGGGTTTTGTTGTTTTTTCAATACTTAAAATGAAATAGGTTTGATAATGAAAATGCTAGAGTTGTGATTTTTTCACTCTCATATGAGGCAGAGAAATTTCGTTTCATGTGATACCAATAGGTGAAAATTCCAACTTGTGCCTCACATATATGTATTATACAATTTAGATGGGGTTAGGATACAGCTCATGGCAACACAACGGTAGCTTAAAAATGAGAAATATACATTTTGTTATTTTTTTTAACTCTGAGAATGAAAAGGGCCCTCATTACTGTATGTAAAACATGGATTTTGATAGGGCTAAAAAGGTAGGAGGATAATGTCCTTTAGTAGTTTAATTTTCAAAAAAGTGGAATATACATATCTGGCGCTATTCAGTCTTAAACTCTAGCTGTTTATTTCTCTAGGTATTTATTTTACATTTGTATGTGCTTCTTCTCAGTGTGCGACGCAATATAGAGAGCCTTCGCACTGCTTTGGAGAGAGTGGTTGTACCCATCTTCTGTACATCTAGTCTGAGTGCTGATCAGGACAAGATACAGAAGCTCAATAAGGTGAGTTCTTTTCAGGAGATTTACATAGGTTTGTAGGGAGTATGGCAAAGAAGGTTTCATGAACTGTGCAGTTCAATCTCAGGAGTTTTAAACAGGCCTTTAAGTCAATCAAGCCTATATTTGATACAGAAAATTTTTTTTTTACTTATTCAATGCCCATCCTTTAATTGTAGCAAAGAAACTTAATTTAGAAGGGGGTGTTATCTGCAGGCAATATCTGTTGGCTTTCAGTTATAGCTTAAGGTGGATTAATTCATTGACAAATCTTCTGAAGTTGACACTGGAAAATTTATGTATCCATCTGAAGACTGTTGTTTAACAACTGAAAGCAATTATTGGGTTTTCTTCAAAACAGAGCTTGGCTGTAGCACAGATCTGGTTTCAGTAAATGTCAGAGACATTTTGGTCCAAAGAAATGTATTTGATTTTACTTTGCAATAATAGATACTAGTATCAGCACAGCTATTATGGGGAGGACGAGAGTAAAAAGCATTCTAGGGGAGATAACTTGATTAAATGGGGAAAAAAATAAAAATTATCATATGTCATGCTCAGGATTTTTTGTTATTTTCTTCCTTTTTTCCGTTTTTTATTTCTTGAAAGAGATTTTCTCTCGATTGTATCAATAATTTGAGTTTATGACTTATTTTCAGTGTATAGGATTGTGGTATATTGAATATCTCCATGTGTGAGTTTTTGTTTAAGACAGTTTATACAGCAGTTTAATCACAGGGGTTCTTAAAGTATATATCTCAACTATTTTCTTTTTTTGTGATAAAATTGTGCTTTCCTTTTTTATATTTCGAAATTTATATACTATTATATATAACTCTATTTCTTTATCTTGCGACTTATCCTAGACCAAAGAATTCTGTGTAATGTAGGGCCAAAGAGTTGTAGAAATTTAGTGAAGAACTGAACTTGGACTAGCAACATTTTTAGAAAACACAAAACTAGAACATACTTTTAGGCATAGAGGTTTTCATGGCATGGAATTTGATCTTTAAATGTGAGATAAATACTTTTGATGAGTGTTCATAGGTTCTCTTCAAAGTAATGCAGTAGTTATGAGTAACCAGTAATATTAATACCCTGAAAATTCTTCTTTTGATCTTTGTAGCTTATATTTATTCTGTTAGTTCCAGGATCTCTGAAGATTTTCCCCCAAGATGTTTGTTTATGAATTAAAACAGATGAGCTTTTTATTCAATTTCATGGTATTTATAAAACTAGCTTAGCTTTCCTAATAAGGCTTTTTGTTTTTAAGCTGTAAGTGCCTTTTCATGTATCTTTCATATAGTTGGAAAAGGATCAACATGAAAACAACTTCATGTTGATTTTACAGTAATCTTCTCTAAAATTTTGACGTTTTCCCATGTTTTCTTGAAGCTTCTTGACCTCTGGGACAAAAATAAATACTTTGGGCCAGAAACTCTGGAGGTGAGGAAACACTTTTTTATCTTCTTAATAGCCTAAGTTTATGACAGCTTTTGGAACATTTTTATGTGTACAAGGATAAATTACATGAATATTATTTGCTTTTTTATAACTCAAAAAATCAATTCAAAATTTAACCCTTTGGCTGCGCTATAGGCTTACCAGGTATGTCCTCCAAATGTGCGCTTCAGACGTTCTAGGTAAGACCATATCATAAACTTATTTGTTTCATTGATTCAGCAAAACAATGCAACTTTTTATGTTTAATTTTAGTTTCTCGCAAAGTTCAAATCTTTGTTATGAGCAAAATTAAAACTTAATGTTACTCTTTTCTGTTTTGGACCGTGTTTGTAGCATATACCTTATTCCGACTCTCTTGTTAGAAAGATCCTTAGCCCACAGAGGGGAAAAACATGCATCAGCCAAGGGATTAAAGCTTTTCCTGATCTCAGTTGTCGATCACCATGTCATTATGTTCATTTTTTACAATTTTTCAGAAAATGAAAGACCCAAGTCAAGCTCTCTCCAGCTATCAGGTAAATTAAGCACAAATCATGTTTTTTTTTTCTTTAGGAGGGCCAAGCTTTGATTTGGGCATAAATTTTGAGTAGCATTTCTCATAAGGGACAAACAAATTCACTTTTCATGTTTGGACTTAACTCTGAAATGAACAAACAGTTGTGTCTTAACAAATCATGGGTAAAAGTTTTGTAAGGGCAACTGCTTTTATGTGTTTTGATAATGCCCTGGAATTTTTAAGTTTCCTGAATTTTGTATAGAAATTAAAAAGCTGTAATTTTTATTTCTTCCTGAGGACTTTTAGTGTTACCTCTACTCTTGCCAAACATTTGATCATTATTGGTACAGTTTGTGGGATTATCATTTAGTATGTTAAAATTTCTTGCAGTGCCATTGATGTTCACCTATGAAGAGTGTTCTGTCTGCCTCTTAAACTTGAAATCCCAATAAATGCCGTTCTTATCAACTATGCATCTGTGTTTGTTCGCACAGGCCAACCTGATCACAGAGAATGCTGCAGCAGTGACAGCCATCACTGCGAGTATTCAGCAGCAATACAGCAGTCTTGAGAAGCAGCACCAGGACTTTGTCAACCATCTTAACACACAGCTTGCTGCTGCTCAGGGTCAACTGCAGCTGCTGCTTAACCAAGGTTAGGACTGCTTTTATTCCTCTCTGTCTGTTTTCTATCTGTCTGTCTGTCTTTCTCTCTGTCTCTTTCTCTGTGACACTCTCTCTCTCTCTCTCTCTCTCTCTCTCTCTCTCTCTCTCTCTCTCTCTCTCTCTCCCTCTCCCACTCTCTTTTTTACTTTCACACTTACTATGCCACATGTCTGGGGAACCTGTCTATTTCTTATTTTTTTTCTTTATTGAAGTTTTCAGCTTTGAAATACTTTAACTTGATTAAGCTTTTATTTCAAATTAAGATAAAACTGTAAAAGCATAGCTGACTACTTGAAAAATAAATATTTTCTATACTTTTTTTATCTGACTTGTTCAACTGAAGATCCAAATGTGCAGTCGGCACCATCAACTTCAGGGGAGTCCAACATATCCCAGACATTGGTAGCCTTGGCAGCATCTAGTGGTCCAATCAGCTTCCCACCCTCGAACTCCGGAGACCATGTGAGTTTGGTTGAATTTATAATTACTTTTTATACCATTAACTAAGGTGCATCCTTTTTTGGCCTTTAAAGCATTGAATTAAATAATTATTTATGACTTAGAGACTTTTTGTTGTTTTAAAATCATCCTTAACGTTTATGATTTGCCTCATTGGAACACTGATAGCCTGAGAGATATGATTATCAATTATTTGAAAATAGATTATTAAAGTTACTTAGATTTTTTTTGTATTCTGCTTGTTATACCTAATTTATATGAGAATACTTTTCTTCACACACAGGTTCGCATTCCCTTTCATCCATATGAAAATTGTTTCTAGAATTTGTAGCTGGAGGTATTAAACAACCAACTTTTGTCCTTTTCTCCTCTCTGAATTTAGGGTCCAGGTTATGGACAAAATGGAGGGATGTATGGAGGAGGAGGAGGAGGTGGTGGAGGAGGAGGAGCAGGGCCTCCAATTCAGCAATTTGATTACAACCATGGCTCAGGAATGGGAAACTGGCATGATTCTGGTGGTAATTATAGGACTCCTTTGTTTACAAGTTTGAGAAAAAAAATTCGTATGTGTAACAATGCCACAAAATGAGGCGTTTTGGGGCAGATGGCTACTTGGGAAAATTCTGTTTTTCTCAAGAAGGCTTGACATCCTAAAAGTACTTTTACTTGTGAAACAATAAAAAGTTATAAATTGGAGCATAATAAAAATTGGAAATTTCAAGCTTTCTGTAGAAAAATTGCATTTACCCAAAAAATTTCTCTGGTGCAAAATGTCTCATTTCATTCTGTCGCTTCACATTTGCTTTCCTCAAACCCTGGTATATTTGAAAACAGAGAGGATACATTTCAATGTGATCGTAATTCTATCTTCTGAAGAGTTCAAGGAGGGGGGGTGGGGGGGAGGGAGAGAAGAGAAATAGAGATATAAAATTAGTAAGAGATTTTTAACTATTATTTGTGATTGATTTTAGAATTTCAAGTTTTGTTTACATATTTATAATGATTGGGATGTTGAATCCAACTGCAGCAAAAATATGCAAACAGTCTCCCTACCCACAGGTCCAGACATGCCACCAGGGGGCCCTGGAATACGTTCAATGCCAGACTTCAGCAAACCTCCGCCAGGCTTTCCCCCTCTCCCAGGGCAAGGAGCTGGCCCACCACCACCGCCGCCTCATGTACCCCAGCCCGGACCTCTGCCGCCTCCTCTAATGCCACCGTCATCTGAGCTTGATCTCACTCCGTCTGTGCCATATTACGAGCTTCCAGCTGGTCTTATTGCACCACTCATCAGGGTTGGACATATTTGCTTTTCTGTCTTGATATCTGCTCATGATTTAGAAAATTGCTCATTGACTTCACTTTTATACTTAGCCTCTCTCTCTCTCTCTCTCTCTCTCTCTCTCTCTCTCTCTCTCCCTCCCTCCCTCCCTCCCCCTCTCTCTCTCTCTCTCTCTCTCTCTCTCTCTCTCTCTCTCTCTCTCTCTCTCTCTCTCTCTCTCTCTCTCTCTCTCTCTCTCTCTCTCTCTCTCTCTCTCTCTCTCTCTCCCTCCCTGTTCCTCCTCTTTCCTCTTCGTCACTCTTCTCTTGTTTCTTTCCTTCTGATAACTGGTATGTAAGAGACTTGAAGATCATACACATATATATCACCTTGTCAAACTTTTTCTATCAGTTTTGCAAAGTTTGACATTATCTCTTACAATTGCTTTAATATTTGATTGTGAAATGCACAAGTTACATATATAGATAAGTGCAAATTTTCCTGATTAGCATGGACTATCAAGTTTTTGAAGTAATTGCAGCTGCCACCTCAGAGTCAGTGATCCACATCATTTTTACATTCATTCCTTAAGAATTGATGATGACTTGTTAACTGCATTCATTTTTGGAAAATCTCTAACTTTTGATTTCATTTGACTGTGTGATATAACATTAGCTGCCACCTCAGAGTCAGTGATCCACATCATTTTTACATTCATTCCTTAAGAATTGATGATGACTTGTTAACTGCATTCATTTTTGGAAAATCTCTAACTTTTGATTTCATTTGACTGTGTGATATAACATTAGTTTGCTTATTTGAGGATATGTTAAGGGTGAAATTGTTCAATTGTGCAAATAGTCAAATATAGCATTTTGCCTAAATGAAAATAGATTATATAAGAAACTACATTAATACTTTTAAACATTGTAAAGTCTTTGTCATGAAGAAAACTATTGTAATCATTAGTTAGTAAAAGAGAAATATGAGACCTATGATGGCTTGAGTATATCAACGATTGAAAATAAAAAAAAAAACAATCTGTAAATCCACTGACAGAACTTAGTTTAATTTTCACCCAATTTTTATATTCAGCCAAGCAATGGATTTTATCTTTTTGCATTGTCTGAATTTTTGGAAAAGGTTCAAAATTTGTATGAACTTAATTTACATAACTTCTTTACCTCGTATGGATAGAACTACAAGTAATTCAACACAATTAAATCCAGGGCTTGTCACCCAGTACAACCATCTGTTAGAAAATGTTTCATTTCGCCCATAATTTTTTAAGGACTTGTCATGATGCCAGTACAGGGTAAGATGGCTTGTAGAGCAGTTTAACGTTATACAGTTATCACATTTTCAATAAAATTCCAAATAATATTTTCTATGGACCAAGAATTGAGGACATAGAGCAGGATTTTTTTTCCCCTTTACTACACCTCATAACCTTTATCCATGGCTTTAAAACCTGAAGGCAACAAAGTGAGCATAGATATAAGTATAGTAAGCTTATATTCTTATATACACTTAGTATGTTTTGCTTGAATGTATTTCAGTGGGAAGATTTTGAATACAAGCCTCTAGACCCAAATGACATACGCCTGCCTCCTCCTATGCCACCAAGCGAGAGGCTTTTGGCGGCTGTGGAAGCGTTTTACGAGCCACCTTCAAGGGAAAGGCCTAGGGACGGGTAAGCCATTACCTAGTTTTTGTTTGCTTTGGTAGCTGCCTTGAGTGCTTCACAAATCATCACTTTAAAAAATTTTTTTTAAAACGAGCGGCTCAAAATCTGGCACTTCTTAAAATCTGTGGCATGTTTTATCTTAGGAATAAAACAGAAGATATGTAGCTCCTAATTTATTAACTCTCACATGTTTAGTGCCCAATCTAAATGAGTTACATGTTGCAATGAGTACAATTTCAGAGGTAAGGATAAAAAAGTAATTATTAAGCTTTTTAATGGTAGAGAACGGGTAAAATCATCAAATCTGAAAAATGTAAATTTTTTTTAGTTTAAAATTTAATACAACTTTCAAATGCTGTTTTGCTTATATATATATATATATATATATATATATATATATATATATATATATATATATATATATATATATATATATATATATATATATATATATATATATATATATTTATATATATTTAACTGGTTGAGAGACACATGTGAAGATGGCATTTTCAGATGATGCTCGGCAAAAGTTACACTCACAGTATTTAGAACTTCTTTTTATGGGTACTTCAAGTACAAGAAATGATTTTATTTCCAAATTTTACTTAAAACAGTGGCGTATATACAAGTCAGATCATTACCCAAATTGAATTTTTTTTATTTCTGGTTTTTAGATGAGGATGTTCGTTCCTTAGTGCAGATTATTTGAATCTCTGACCAATTACATTATTTTTCTTCTTAAAGCCCCCCCCCCCCCCTTTTGTGAAAAAAGAAAAAAAAGCACTTCATAATACTTCAAATATGGCTATACTGTATTCAGATAATTTGTGTTTGTCATATACAGCTATGCAGTTGTCTCACGGATCTGTCTAAATGATTGACAGATTATAAATTATATTCATAAGATTACATGTTGAGAAATTTAAGCAGCTTTTCAGTCTTTCTCGAAAATTTTCGTCAGTTCTCCCTTTTAATGGCCACACATGATTGCCATTAAGTATTTTTTTTCTGTAACCTCTCTTGCTGTATGAACTGCTTGACTTTGCTGTTCAAATGTAATCTAATTTTCATAATGTTTTGTGTATGATCAACATTCCTTTGCTAGTGATGGTTGGGAGAAGCTGGGTCTCTATGAATTCTTTAGGGCCAAACAACGTGCTCGACGCATGAAGGAGGAGGGTAGAGGCAGCTCAAGGTCGCCTTCTCCTCCTCGCCGCCGTTTCAACAGTGAGGAAAGAGCTCCCCATAGGAGGTCAGTAGAAGCGTATGGTGTGGATAGAATTTTTACTTTTATTATTAAATATTTGAAAGTAATAAAGTCAATCATTCTAGTAGAAACCTTTTTGTGGTTGAAGATCAGACTCCATTAAGATTTACCTGAAACTGTTGAACCTACATAATAAAATTATATTAGAAAAGTTTCATATTGATTTAATTAATTCTATCGATAAGTCTTGTGATCTAAAACAATCTTTAACTTAAAATTGCCTGGGTTTGAGGTCAAATATTCTAGTGAGTGCAGCAAAAAGAACAAAAATGGGTACAGTTTCATCATAACCCGAGGGTAATCCTTATAGTTATAGTGCTTTAATGTAGATTGAAAAGAACTTTCATGAGGGTCAAGTAAATTGTTTAGTGTATTAAGATGCTCGTCTCTGAAATTTTTGTGATTACATGCCTAATACAGTCTTTAATGAGGCTAGTTTAGATATTTCTTTGCTTTGGCTAAAAGAGATACAAAAGAACAAATATCAACGCTTTTTGCACTGCCTTTAGGTAAATGTACATCATTTTATAGACTGAAAAGTAAAGAAAAGAGGTAACCAAAATAAACATTCTGCAAAGCTCAGAGAACAGAGTAATTAAGATGTGGATATAAAACCAAAATAAAATGTTATATGTTTAGACGCAAAATTTTTAATGAAGGTGACTCAACTGGAAATCCTAATTTTTTTTTTTTTTCCATTTCAATTCTATCTTCATCGTTGTATTTTAAGAGAAGGCAGAAGGCAAAGAAGTTTCTGCTAATTATTTCTAATATATATTCATATAAGGAGTATTTCAGTTATTAAAAGTTACTGTCTGAAAAACACAATGGCCAGCTATCCATCAATCAAAATCTCGTCTCTAATTCTAGATCAAGGTCAGCCTCCAGATCCAATTCAAGATCACCCTCAAGGTCACACTCCAGCTCTCGTTCTAGGTCTCCAAGTCCTCGCCGCGGCCGATCCAGGTCTAGATCTAGGTCTAGGTCAAGATCAAGGTCTCAGTCTCCCTTGCCTTATATAAGGACAAGCCGATCTCGCTCGAGGTCTCCGCCAGCATCTTTGAACAACACTCCTGCTGGGCCCAGCGTTCCTCCTCCAACAGCTCCACCTGTACCACTCATGAGCAAGAGGGTGACACCTCGACCGAGGAGTGGCAGGAGCCCAACACCACCATCTTTTGCGTGAGTCTCAGAGTCACCAAAGTAGCTTGCTAAATTTCTCAAATTGTGAGAGTGACATTGTAGACAAAGATATTTGTCTTGAGGTTTAAATGCTAAGATTTTAAATTCATCTAAGACTGAGTTCAAGAAAGAGTGCAAAAGAAAAGGATAATTTTCTTCAAGTTATATGAGCGATAAATCAGACACATTCTAGTTATTATCATTTGCAATAATCAAGTTTAATTTAATTGATGAAACGAGTGCCTACTATAGGCCTTTATCATCTCTTTCTTTTTATGTTGAATACTGTACAATATTTTTAAGCCCTTTTTAGGAACAGTTGAGGATATATAATGTTAATATAAAAATTTTTGCTTCTATTTGTTCTACAAAGAATGTTTCCAAATCATCATTTGATAAGTTTTCCCAAAAGCACTTTTCCTTTTAAAACAACATAATTTTTAAACTTTATTTCTACTCTTGTTTCAGAGGTGGCTTTGCCCAGGTGCCACTGGACTCCCGTCTTGGCGAAGAAAACAAGGGACACCAGTTGCTTAAAAAAATGGGTAAGAATTCTCATTTGTGGTTCTATTGAATTATTGCAAATGTGTTGTGTAGTGGGATTGTTTAGCAACTTTGACCCTTTATCCGCCCCTCTTTTTGAGATCATTCCTTGAACTTGGCTAAACCTATTCTATTTGGCCTGTGGATCTGTCAGAATATTTCTCTGTGTGTGTCCCTCTCTCTCTCTCTCTCTCTCTCTCTCTCTCTCTCTCTCTCTCTCTCTCTCTCTCTCTCTCTCTCTCTCTCTCTCTCTCTCTCTCTCTCTCTCTCTCTCTCTCTCTCTCTCTCTCTCTCTCTCTCTCTCTTCCCCCACCTCTCCCTCACTCTCTCTTTCCTTCTCTGATCTCTCCCTCTTTTTCTCACTCCCGTCTCCCTCCCCCATTTTCTCTTTCTTTTTTTTTTCTTTTCTTATTCCTCTTGCTATTTTTCAATAGTCTTCAATTGGTATAGTTTAATGCTGGACTATTGTGCAATTTTTGTGCTGTTGTGGTCCAGTAGAAAATATAACTTAAAATCCCTTACTGATTCTGATTTCATTGTTTTTACTTGATGAATGAAAGAAAGAGAAATACTGTGTGCTGTCAGTATGATACTGCTACATTAGTGGCTGGCATAGTTTATCTCTTTGGTATAAAAAGTTATATTAGATTATCAACCATATTGTATAAAGTAATTAATCATTTTCCAACTCTGCGATTTACTGCTTGTATTTGAAACATTACCACTCTGATTATTATTTTGCTTTGTCTTTGCAGGTTGGGGTGGACGTGGCCTAGGTGCTGGAGAGCAAGGAATAGTGGACCCAGTTGAGGCAGCAGAAGTTAGAGATCGTCAGGACATGCATAAGGGGATTGGCATTGATTTGAGGGATCCTTTTGAACAATTCCGCAAAAACAAAAGCCAGGGTTTCATTCACCGCATGAAAGCTCGAGATGATGACAGATGTGAGTGTCTTTGAATGATGAGAACTTCCTTTACTTTTAAAGGGCTCAGAGTTATAATAATGCAGTTCTGGTATGCAGATTCAAGCAAGCTTGATAAGGAAAAAAACTTGAGAGTTCAAATCTTGTAGCTGATAAAGGCAACAAAATCTTAAATATAATGAAATTTCTTTAAATTTGATGAAATTGCGAATGTTTTTGATGCTTTGAAAATTTTAGGTCCATAGACTTGTGTATGAAAAGATTCCAGGGTTATAATCATATTTTTTCATGTGTCATTTACATTCCTTACACGGCTGTTAAAGAGCGGTATTTTAGTTTGCCTGCCGCACCCGTGAAGCAGCTTGCAACCCGATCGGGTCATGGGGTTAACCACCCCTGCAGAACGGGAATTCCCCTTTCCTCGCAACTGTAGATTTTAGATCTAATTTTCACACCAAAACAATGGAGAATTTAAGCTTATGCATGAAAGGAAGAACTGCAAAAATCATATAATTTGTTACATCTATATTTAAGCGATACGAGGATATATTTTTTCCCCTTCTTTTCATTTAATTGATGGAGTTATTGAGCGTTTAATAAGTACATTAATCTGGAATAATCATAAAGTGGTGGAGTTTTTTACAGGACATTTATGAAAAATTTAAACAATTTTTGGGGATGAAATTTTTACAGCATTTCATATATATGTTGAACTTAACATCCTCCAAAGGGCATTAGCAAAGAGTTCTCCGTTTCCAAGTTATGTGGGTTTGAGTTATGATAGTCCACTTCTTACAGCGATGGTACGGCGTTTTGATATAAATTGATAAATCTAAACAACGATAGAACATCGTAGTTCAAGCTGTAGAGCGTCAGTATATATGAGGGAGGCCTGATGTTAACTTTTAACAAAGTTAAAAACTCGCACTAAGAAGAAAATGAAACTTATGCAGAGTTGCGCATTGTCTACCTTTACAGGTAAGTCATACGTTTACTTTGCCTTATGTTCTTCTAAGAGCTTTCTCTCTTTCTTTCTCTCTCTCTCTCTTTCTCTCTCTCTCTCTTTCTTTCTCTCTCTCTCTCTCTCTCTCTCTCTCTCTCTCTCGCTCTCTCTCTCTCTTTCTCTCTCTCTCTGTGTCTGGCTGTCTGTCTGTCTGTAATATTTTCAAGCTTTTATTATAACTTTCTTCAAACCTCTGACGCCAAAGTGCTTTGAGTTTATTTACGTCAGGATATTAAAAGCATATTGTGAAAATCTTTTTTTTTTTGTTACCGGAAATGATTGTGAACACCAAAAGTCAGTAACGAGCCTTTGATACAGTCGGCACAGAGAAACTTTTGATTGTTTCCTGAGGTGTTATGAAAATCATGACTTTTTTAAAATTCTTTTACTAGAAGTATGAAGATTCACCTACACCATGCAAACACGTTATAATTGAGAGATAAAAAATATAGCTTTGTATTCAGGACAATTTCAGCTTTAAAATGATTATATGTTTGATATACTTGGTGTTAATGAGGCCAGATTTATTGCGATGCAAAAACAAGTAAAAAATCCCAATATTAGATTTAACAGCAGCGCGCCGTCACGCACGGGCACACACAGTTGTAGCCTGCCTGACAAGTGATTGATCACCGATCTGCCCACTAACTGCGGGCGTCTGAGGTAGGGCCTGGAAGCAAACTAAGTTGCCACTTTTTGGTCTCTTTTAACAGCCGTGCTTAAGCTTATTGATTGCAGGAATATTCTAACTCCAATTTTAGCGACATTTCTGTCTTTCCATCCCCAATTATCACTTTAAGAAAAGTCCAGTTGATTGTTATTTGCCTCATAAATCCACCTTTGTTTAAGGGTAAGATTAAAAGTAAAACAGGAAACCTTGTAATTTAAGAAATTTAAATATGAATGTATAGAATGAAAACTTGTCATTGGAGATAGAAAGCTAGGACTTATTTTAAGCAATGAGAATGGGAGTATTGATCTAAGCGTGTGTAATGAATATTCACATTTTTGCCACAACATAGTAAAGGATGCATCTTGATTTTTTAAATTTTGATATAATCTCATTTATTTGCTTGAACAACCATGAATTTCACTTGTCACTCAGTCAATGCCCTATTTTACACTCGATAAAATTGTGGATTATGACAACATTTTTGCAAAACACCCACAGATATGTTTACTCAAAGATGGAACAGAAGTGTAGGCCTACTATTTTGTATTTATCAAACCCGTAAGACTAATTTTTTTCTCTAAATTCAAGACTCAAAATTTCAGTGGCTTGTATTTTACGTCACCTTTATCAGTAAAATCCAATGAGACTATACTTCAAGACAGTGTTAGGACATTCTCAGGCAAGCCAGAGCTGAATAGCCTTTGCCATCAACTCACTTTATCTTCTTTTATTTTTTTTCAGCCAACAAGAAGAGATCAAGATTCAATGACTGATGATTCAGCTTTTTGACACAACTCTTGTGCCTCATTAAGCACAGTGAATGGAAAAATTGTAACAAGAGCACTAATACTTTTTTGTTTTCAGTATTTTGTTGGAGGCTGTTCTGTCTTTTGCATATGCTTTGGGTTTTTTTTTAACTGTTGTATATTTTTTTTTTTGCTGCTTACATGTTCAGAGAACATTTTTTCCGTCTTTTGAATTCATGAATTCGAAATAAATTAAATGCCTCGTAACCTTGAAAGTACACTTTTGTTCCCTTAATTCTAGTAGTTTGGGACTAGCTTCTTGGTGTGATAATGAAACTCTAAATTACTGTACAAGCTTTTATTAATTTGATTTTAACATCTTTTCCTATTGGTTCCTTTGTATTTATGACATCTCACTAGATTGACGTCATTGACTCAGCATGGAAGTTGAATTTTTCCTAAATTTCAATTCAATCATCACATTAATAGAATCCTGTTTTTTTTTTAAGATAAGTAATACTTAAGATAAGCACAATATGGTCTTGACAAACCCATTTCCTGAAAACTAGCAACCCTTCAGACATTAACACCCATATGGCCTCCATAGGACGAAAAAGATTTAGGATTGAAAAATGGACAAATTTTAGTTACGTTTTACATTAAGTCAGTAAAGAAATAAATATTAGCTTAATGTTACGTTTTACATTAAGTCAGTAAAGAAATAAATATTACCTTAATGTTTTCATGTGCAATTTAAAATCTTGGAGGTTTTACAATAAGTAGAGCAAAAAAGTTCTGGCTTAGATTGGATTTGTAGTAAAGGCATGATGGTGGACTTTAAGGTCTGTTGCTGTATTTGATCGAAGCCCTATAGGCTATATCTGGTAATGTAATTGCAGAGTTTCTGTAAGTCCATCAGAAATAATTAGAGTTAAGAGAATATCTATATTTCTTCAAATAATCAGAAATTTGACTTGTGGATAAAATGTACAGAAAAAAAATTTAGGGAATCCAATTTAGATACCAATCTGGAGGAAATGTGTCAAATTGATAGAAATGAAGTGAACAGAATGAATATCTCTGTTAAAAATGACAATTACAAAGGAATTGTTCAAGAGTTGAGATGTGTAAAATTTATTTCAAAAAATGGTAGATGTAATCTAACATTATAGTATGGATTATGAGAGAACGTATATTTAAAATTTCCAAGAAGGAAGTATGTTGCATTAAAGATCAATAAACTAGACTACCTAGGAATACTATAGAGCCATTTTACAAAATGCAGTACTAGATCTTGTTTATTATTATTATTGTTGTTGTTTAAATTACTATACTAACTTTAGGCAATCTACAATAACTATTAATATTCTTACACAACCTGACAAATACATATGTTGTTTTTCAATATCTAATCGAAAATGAAAAGGGACAAGCTTACCAAAATCCATAGCTATCAATTATCAATCACACACACACACACTCTCTCTCTCTCTCTCTCTCCCCCTCCCTCTCCCTCTCTCTCTCTCTCTCTCTCTCTCTCTCTCTCTCTCTCTCTCTCTCTCTCTCTCTCTCTCTCTCTCTCTCTCTCTCTCTCTCTCTCTCTCTCTCTCTCCGTGTAAAAAACAGGAAGTTGCCCTTAATAGCAGCAATCTTAATTTTTTTTTTTTTTTTTTTTTTTGTAAATTTGACACATCAAAACAATAATGCAATTGCACACAATTCCGAAATAAAAGTTCATTCTCTGTTTTTGCTCTGTTCAAAGTTTATTACAAAAAAAACAAATTTTCACAATTGCAATATTCAAGGAATCAAATTGGTCAGAAAGAATAAGTTAAACTTGTAACGTGAAACAAATATATATTGCAAATATAAAATTTTGATTTGCTCATTTATATATATTTAGAATTAAAATTTCCCAACAGTTCTGATGAAATTGAAATACATAATTCCTTAAAAGGAGCTTAATTTGTTACAAAGTAATTTGAAATTATATGGTTTAATTCATACTTTCAAATATTATTTTTAATAAGCTTTTTACATTAATATGGACATGTATGACTGCCCTCAAAACCAAGCAAATAGAGAGAAAAGGAATCAACAACATTGATAAGGAAACACTTGACCATGATAGCAGTAGTACATTTAACATTATGCACTTGTCTCAAAACAAAATCACATGATTCAGATATTGCGCTTCGCACTTTTTCCAAAAAATGATTGCATCTTTTTCTACCCTTAAAATGTACATTGGTTTTAAATTAAAATGTTTGTTTTTGTTTTGTTTTGGGTTTTTTTTTGTTAAACTTTTTCTTATGTCAAACAGATAAAACTCTTGGAATTTAAATATAGTCTGTCTCTTTCTCATGAACAAGGGGAAATGCCAGTTTTGAATTCAAAAACATAAACACAAGATTTGAAGAGAAACTTTTCAACGCATAATTTTTAATACAAAAAAAAAGCAATGTTATCATGTGTTAAAAAGCATTGGGTGATTATTATTAGAGCAAATTGGCAGTGAAAGAATCCTTGCCACTCTTCATTTTTGTTTTTTAAAGAACTCATTAACACCTTAAAATTTAAAAATAAAAGGGACTCTAAGGAGACAATGTAAAGAAATAAAGGCAGCAGAGCACAGCATTGACAAAGGCTGAATGTGGAAATCAAGGCAATAAAGAGACTGGCCACAAGTATCTTTTAATAAGGCAGTTCTCTTGGTCAGGAATGGCAAAGAGATCTCATAATTCAAAAAAGGTTCTTGTCAGTCATTTTCTAGCATTCTTTTCGACATCCATTCTTTTCCTTATGTCCATAAAACCCCAAAGATGATAAAACTGAAAGTATGTCTTGCTATTTCAATTCAGAAGTCATATTAAATCAATCTCATCATAAACCATTTTTATCCGGTGTGGATTGAGAAGTTTCTGTCATCTAGATTGATTTACTCACTTTCCTTTCGACAAGTCAAAATGTGTGAACTTTTGCAGAGAGGTATGTGCCCAAATCTATGAGATTGAAATTATTTATTCTCTTAAAAGATGTAAAACAAATGAAAGAAAAATTACCGCACAACCCTTTTTTTTTTCTTAATTCAAGTCTCTGACATCTGACTCATGAGAACTGTTTAAGACACAACTGTTTCAAATACTACAAAATCATAAGTTCAATCATTTATGTAAAAAGAGTCTCTGAAGTATATAAGAGATCAAATTCCTTTTCAAAGAATGTATTGGTTTTTTTTTCTATTAAGATACTGTGGTCAGGTTTAAGTAGCAAATGATTGAAGTAAAGCCAGGACAGCAGATAAATGAGAAAGCTGAACAAATTTAATAGATTAAGTTAGATCAGAAATATAAATATATAATATATATATATATATATATATATATATATATATATATATATACATACATACATCTAAAATTGCAAAAAAAAAACATGGATAGACAATGATATATACATAAGCAAATTATGTCATCTGGAAAATATGAAAATTGGTCATAATCTTAAATACTGTTGCTTTTTGACTGTTGGTTAGCAAACGGTGATCAGCAGATCAAGTTGCCATATATTTCAAAGAATACATACTCATACACAAATAATTGGCAACAATTTTTTTTCCACAAACTCAACAAATAACTGCATCAATTTAGGCCAACTCGATGCTGCGCAGATATATGTACGTAGGGGTTTGATTTAATATCCTTTCGCATCTTTCATTTCTTGCAGCCAGCTTGACTGGGAAGAAAAATAGAGGAATGTAAAATCTATAGGAGACATGCATGTATTCAACTTTTTATCCTTGTCATCTGACCCAAAGTCTTGACAAAAGCTGCTGTTGTGCCTGCATCTTGTGCAATATACATTTAACTAGAGATGTGCAGAGCTGTATTGGTTAGATCAAATTGGTCTACAAGACTTGTTACAATAAGTTTCAATTTTAAAATGATAATGGCAGATACAGGTTTCCTTTCCCTTCTTACTTTTAGAATAATTACAGTATTTGGATAGGAAGGAATAGAGTATTCATGGCAGATTACATTAAAAGCATATGAATCTAAAAATGTGCTTCACTAGTCTATTGCTCTCATATTAATGGCAAACCATGGAACAAGTCAGGGCTTTGATTTTTTCACTCATTTTTTGTTTTGTTTTGTTTTTTTTTTTTTTTTTTGTGCAAATTAAACACAACAAACTTACAGGTTATGATACTTGGTAGAAAAAAATGTATAAATCAGGCAGCATTAATGATACCAAAACAGCTGTTTTTGTAAGTTTCAGAGCAAACTGATGAAATATCAGTTGACAAATTTCAAGGGAAAAAAAAAAAGAAAAACTGAAATCATAACTACCCACTACATTGCAAATTTAGGATGCATCTAATTATTGATAATTGAAGAAAGAAGTTAAAACTTGCACAAGTGCTCACTAGATGAGACTTCTACAGGCTTAAATTATGATTAAAAAGAAAATTTGACTGCCATTCAAATTATACTTATTAGTAGGAATCCAGTTTTCAATATAATACTGATCGTGTTAATATTTTCCAGTGGAAAATGGTTATTATACACAGTCTGAAAAAGAAGTTGCAACAAAAATCCTGTTGTGGGAAGGACTCAATTTTTTTTTCTTAAATATTTTGAGTAACAAGATGAAAAGATCTGGCACATTAAAGATAAAATGAAAAACATGTATTTCGTAATGCATCGATTTAAGGTATCCATTGAAGAATGTAACATTAAGAGGTTATTTCTGGGCAATGCTCTTTGAAATGATGCTTATGAAATGGGAAATATGTTGTTTCATTGTACTAGCAGTTTTAGTTGGGAACTGTTGACCAGTAGATAAATAACTCTCACACAAACAAAACAAACAGGTACTTTATGGAACTAAAATACTTTTGTTACTACGATTTGGCTTCTATCAAGACTTAAATTGATATTTTTCTTGTGGTATCTGTAACACTCACTGGTCACATAACAAACGAAAAAAATACTTTTGACATTTTATAGATTCAAATGCTTTTTGGTTGCCTCCTGGTCCAATTCATTTAGTAAAAGAGTGAAAAGGTGGAAAAAATGTATATGACTCCTGAATTATAATGAACGGAACTTTTTAAATTTTTCACTTGTTCATTATTTGCATCATAATATTCAAAACATTTATAAAGATGGCATTTGTACATTATTGGGTATGATATAATTTTAAAGAAAACTGCAACAATCAATTGAGAAGTTCAGTGAATGATTATGAACTAACAAATCAATTTTTCAGCAGATGATAGCCAATGAGGATACTGTTATGACATGGAAACTGTACTAGGACAAGCAACATTATAATGCTATTACATTCATTGGAATGTGTTAAATCTCAGATGAGAAAAAAGTCTAACAGTAACAGAGAGAGAACAGGGGAAAAATGCATAGGAAGAGAACTGAAGCCAAAACTGTATTTTTATGTCGTAAAATATATTTTAAAAAAGAAAGAAATGAAAATAAATTATCAATCTATGATTAATCTTACAGTATTCATCAAAGCCGTTGATAACAGATAATCTCTATGTGAACAATCGCTGCAGTTTGCCTTCATTATTTTTTCTCTATGGCTAAATCTATCCTACAATAAATAAAAAAGTCAACGAAATAGTTCCATGTCACCGCAAAGATAAAAGGTGATTAACTTTCTCCTATCAACAGATCATTAAGATTGAAAATGCACCAGTACAATATTTCTTTTAAATAATCTGAAAAACTGACATGGTGGAAAAGAAGCAGAACACCACCATTATTCATACAAGTTTAGCTTCTTGTCAGGTCAAAATAAGTCTTTCTAATTTCATTCTTTCTACTTATGCCTTGAAGGCAAGTTGAGTGCTTGGGTGTAATAAAAGATTTTGTAAGGGGTTGGTCTATCTAATCTTTTCCTTACAGGTCTAAATATTATGAGCTTCTTATGTTACATTTGTGCTGTTGTTTTGAGGGGTTTATTCGTATTTATTGACAAGTTGCACAGAATTAAATTTTGCAACTATTTAAAACTTAACTAACTTGAAAAATAAAAAAAAGTAAACTTTATTTTCATGTTCTTTGAGATATCATAATTAGAATACTGAATAAAACAATCTTTTTGTTATTTTTTTTACTTCAAACCCATAAAGGTTTTACCTCAAATATGAGTTCTTCAATAAGCAACATCTTTAAAAATACAAATTGTTAACAAACAACAGATATTTTTTTAATGCAAACAGGAAGAATTTTTTTTTGGTATTAAAGATGAAAGATAAACATAAACATAAATAACAAAAGAACAATACTTTCAACATTATCACATAAATTTTCAGAGCAAAGTAATTTTAAGTTGAACAACAATAAAATAGAACAAGTAACACCGTTTAAGCATTTGTCGTCAATCATCATTACTATGATGTCATTGTGTCATGCATGTCAAGAGATGTCCTGAGTGTAAGATATTCTGGAGAGCTGCGACATCTGAAGAGCCGACTCACTAGGACCTGGCAAGAAAAAAAAATTAAGAATTTAATAACTGTAATGTGCAAGACAAAAGAATCTTTAAAAAGTCAAAGGAAAGATATCTAAATCTAAAATAAAAAAAACAAACTACCATGATAAATGAGAAGTGCTCACTTCATTAAGCTGCACTGTGTTCTTTAAGTGACTAATACTTGCATTAAAGGGATCAACGCTTATCAAAAAAGGACAATGGATACAGATGTAGATCCATAACAGATACTTCCACCAGGCATTGAACCTTTGGTGGCCAGTCTAAAGTTGGTGTGGGATGCTCAGTGCTACTTGTGACTTTTACTGCCCAACAGGCTTCTATATTCCTTTACTTCTTTAGCAAAACAAATACGTCAGGAACTTTGCCAGAGAGATAAAAGACAAGATTTATCCTACAAAGAGGAGAATGACTCTAGTCAAGGTGCATTCATCTAGCCTTCTCTAATCGTTTAATTAGCAAAGCACTTCTCTGGGGAAATCCATTATCTCTTTGATGCTCATCTATCAATTGCTTTCAGTTAAAAAGGCGCTCATTGTATCGACACAATAGCATTTCACTTGTCATATCCTTGGGGACTGAATTTGTACAAATGTTTTCAGGATTGCCTTTTCATTGTCACTTAAATAGCTCATTGCTTTGAGAAAAAAAAAAAGTATGCTTGTATAGTACATACATTTTTTTTTTCAAATTTTGTTTCCATTCAATTATCTATTAATCAAATGTCTTTGGATTCATTGTAGTTTGCTGCACTTTTTGAGAGTTGAATAGTGTCATTTATGGGACATGAATACAGGTATAGAAAAGGGTGTTAACACCTATTTCTAGTTGTTATTACCTTTGGAAAGAGAAAAAAAAAAAAAAAGAAAATATAAGGAATTCGATGCTGAACTCCTGAAAACAAAGAATATCTTAATAAATACATCATTGCTTATAGTTAATATAACAGGTAGCCTTGTGTACTCAAGGGTCAATTAACTTTTAAACTCTGACATCACTGTGTAAGAGCCAATCCAGTTTACATATATCATTAAAATCAAATGGTGGCCTTGTTCTTGGGGAAATATAAAAAAGAGGACAGTATTCATTTAACAAAATAGAGATAAAAATAAAAAAAGCACTTTGAAGCCAGATTTCATTATACAACAAACACACAGCTTGAAAGTGACTGATAACGGAGCAATGACAATGGGGAACTGAATTAAATGCTAAAACAGACAATAATGAGAGATCAACAGCAACATAGGCCTTTCTACCACAGACAAATTTTAAGCCATGCATCACATGCAACAAAAGGAAGGCAAAAGAAGCAAGCCTAGCAATGGATGACTTTTATGATCTGATCTCCTTTAATGTGTTTACATACACCCATATAAAGCTAAACCTGCAGCACCCCCGATGGCATTGCGCCAAGGTTTCTATCTTCTGAAATACTTTGAAATAAGTATCAACTGTTGACATGTTTAAACTGCAGTTAATTACAAAGACTTGTTAAACATTTTTGCATCTGCATACTGAGTTAGATAGACTGAGACCTAAGCCAGTTTACAATTCAAAAATGTACAAATCGTTGCTGTCTGTAAAAAAAATCTTTGAACAAATCGATTCATGATAAGTTATCACACAAAAAAGTTATGAAGTCATATAGCTCAATATCACAAAAAGGTACTTCTCTATCTTATACATATGTTGAGGAATTTATGAACAAAAATTATAGAAATGGAACCAGAAAGATACATATGACACTTACCGATTTTCACAGAAGGAAATTAAAGGAAAGAGAGAAAAAGACAGAGAGAGACCGAGAGAGATACACGAAGAATCAGATACAGATAGATGGTTAGATAGAAAGAAAAATACACTATAGGCAGAGGTAAAGAGAGATGCAAGGAAACAGACAAACAGTCTAACTGATAGAGATGAGATATATTGAAATGCATTGACAATCATGTATTTTGAGAAGCTTCTTAAATGTGTGATGATCTAATTTTTATCTTTCATATCAGTTAAAAATAAATTTGCTCACTGCTTTCTTTATGTTACGTTTATATTTATTGCTCAAACGTCAGAATTGAAATAGATTCTAGTTCACTAGCTGGTGTAAATGTAAGGAATTAATTTGAATTTACAACATTTGGTGTAAAGACAACTCTAAAGTGAAAGTAATCAGTCTAAACTACGATGATAGCTATTCTAAAACAGGAAAAGTGTTTTACTGTAAGGATTATTATCATAAATAACAATAGTAGTGATAATAATACTTTTTACAAAACCTACTTTGAAAAGATGAGGAAAGAGAAAGATGAGAAGATAAGGAAGAGAAAGGAGGACAAGAAAAAGAAATATAATAATTCTTAAGCCTCAACATCATATTAAACCTCATCAATGTATCAGCTTCACATAAACTTAAAGGCCTGTAATCCTTCCATTGCTTTTGCATCAGTTCAATTTGAAATTATTTATTTCGAATAAATTCGCAGTTTCCATCTGTATAGAAAGCAAACTGTTTCTCTTTTCTCTTTAATGCCCGTAAACCTCAAAAGATGAAGAAATAATAAAACAGCATTCCTGTGTCTCAATGAGATGGATTAAAAGAACCTACCCTTAATAGGGGCCATAACTCAACTGAGGAGTACAAATACACAGAAAGTTAAATATTTAGACAATTCAAGGTGACAACAACACACATGTTAAGGTAACAAATACAGCACAGGAAAAGACTCAGCATTAACCTGTCACTTGTTTCATCCTCTTGGCAGTCTGAGCATTGCAGGGAGACAGGGGAAAAAAAAAAACAATTCCATACACGAATGAGATTTAAAAATCACAAGAATTACATGATGATATCGTGAAGTCCATCTCTTTATCCCTGTTGATCAACGAGTATCATTACCAACAGGCTTGTATTTTTCTTCGTGAACTTAAGCTTTTTTTATGTTGGGTTTTTTTTTTATCCTTTCAAAAGAATTCCATTGCAAGTAATCCGAAGGTTTATATGAAACCAAATGTCAAGAATATCAATTCACACATTTAAATCACCATTCTCATTTTAACTGTGTTCAGTTACATCTGGCTAATTCAAGATGATCAGTTAATTCATCAACGATACTGCCTTAAGTAAGATGAGTAAACAAGGTAAGCAATATGCCAGGATAACGGTCGCCCAACTATTTCTTGGTAAGTCATCATGGTATATATTGACACATGAGTGACCAGTCACTTTAACCTTTCCACATCCAATTAGTTTTGCCATTTATTCCATCTGAACACTACACAAGCATGCTAAATGGTGTTGAATTGTTGTGTGCATGATGATTTGTAAAAAGTAAATCAATTTGTACCCCCACAAAAGCAGCATGTTGGGAAAAGCTTTTAAAAAATACCAGTAATTATTAGCCCTTCCTCCCTAGTGAGATAGGAATGCAGCAAGTAAAATGTTTTTTTCCTTTCTTAAAATTGCCGAAAATGCACTGTTCTTTTTATTTCTTGCCAGTGGCAGTCAATATGTGAGATACTTTGAGAAACTTCATGTCCTTGCATTTCCATACAAAATTCTTCAGGAAAGTTAGGGGACATATAATCATAGTGAGAAGTATAGCCATTTTCTCATTAAGTACGAGTTATCTTAAAATTTAGACACAAATAATGTTATGAAAAAAAGAGTAAAAAATAAAGCTCCCCAGGAAATTGTGAACCCTGATTAAAAATTTTTTAATACTTTCAGTGGTCCTTCTGACTTGAAATGGAGAAAACAAAAATATTTACTTTTACAGCCAAGCTTTTCCAGCCTTTCTAAGAATACCCATGATATTGCAATCTATGGTTTTATAGTTTGTAATGTATTTTTAAATTTTGATTGAGATGGATTGTTTTTTAAACTGCTCAGGAGTCAAACTTTGGGATCTACATGTTTTTCAGGGTATGAATTCTAAGATTACTTTAATAAGTTTTTTGTAAACAGAATGTTGATATTTTTTAAAAAGATTTACACCATATGCGCTGAATTGATACAAATATTATTTATTTTTAATTTTTAAAGTTACCAATAGGTCTGATCAAGTTGTCAGATTTTCTCAGGTATGCATGTCTAATCCTTTGTTATAATTTGCATGGACGACTAGTGGATTTGTTTGAAAAATCAATGTCAAATATAAAAGACTTGCTTAATTGTTCATCTTTTCAACAAGTACTATTATACCTACATAAAACATTAAACTAAATCTTCCACCAATGAAAACAAATTACATATAATGCTGGGATCTTTCATTAGGTATACAATGTACTTACCATATTTCTCTACACATGCAGGTCGAGGGGGTAGAAGAAGCACTATAGACAGGGCAACGCATGTGTGCCAAAGGCTGTGCAGATATTTGTAATTGCTCTCAGTTTCCAGAAATGCAAAGGAAACTCCTCCCAGAGTCGCCATCAACACACCAGGTATCAGGTAGAAAACATAACGGCGCCAGCTAGGATAAAGGCGCTTTGTGCGATACATTTTTATACCCTGGTAAAGGAGATGAGAAATATTTACATTATTTTCCTTAAAGGCATAAAAAATTGGAGCAAAGTGTTTCATTCAAGGAATTGAAAATAAATGTAAGCTAGCTAGTTTACAAAAAAAGGAAATGTCTAACCAGTTGGAGTCAGTTTCAAATCTAAAATATGGGCATTTCAAGGTAGAAAATTATTCATTTCCTTACTAGAGGAGCTAAAAGACATAATATCTCCTCAAAAGCACACACACACACCATGCATATACAAGACTCTCTCTCTCTCTCTCTCTCTCTCTCTCTCTCTCTCTCTCTCTCTCTCTCTCTCTCTCTCTCTCTCTCTCTCTCTCTCTCTCTCTCTCTCTCTCTCTCTCTCTCTCTCTCTCTCTCTCTCTCTCTCTCTCCTCTCTATCTCACTCTCCCTTCCTCTCTCTCACTCCCTCCCTCCCTCCCTCCCTCCCTCTCTCTCTCTCTCTCTCTCTCTCTCTCTCTCTCTCTCTCTCTCTCTCTCTCTCTCTCTCTCTCTCTCTCTCTCTCTCTCTCTCTTTCCCTCTCTCTCTTTTTCCCTCTCTCTCTCTCTCTCTCTTTTTTTTTTACACCTTTTGAAGAGAATACACAGGCATTTCTGTAAAGTTTGGCAAAATATGTGAGTAATAATTTTTCGACATGCATCCTAGCCTTTAAAAAAAAAAATTAAGAATGAAAATTGAAGAAACAGTTGGATTTTCACTCACCCATGAGATGGTTATAGCAGCAAGGCCAGTGAGGATGGGTATAGCTATGACACACAAACTTGTTTTGTCATATGTGACACCAACAAACAGGCCACATATTCCTGCTATCTGCATCACACCTGTTACATGCTTTTGTCTGGAGATGTAGCAGTACATATATTGTGTTATGTTATATTTGAAGTTTTCTTAGGATGACATTTTCACAGATACCGCAGATTGACATGCCTAAAAGATCCTAAGGTGTTGTAATGAGGCAAGTGCTTTTTTTTTTCTGTGATTTTGTAATTATTTCCCTAGATCAGATTGGGACAAAGAAAAAATAACACAACTTTAGAGAGCTTTTTTGTAACAATTGCACCCGTACAAGTCCTACTCACAATAATATATTGAGGGCTGTGGGTGAAAGATATCCATAAAATGGTCCATTAGTTAACCTTTAATGAAAGTAGTTTTTGAACCAGAAGGTGGCACTGGAAGCTTATAAAAACTATAAAGAGGACATTTGCATTTTTAAATGCCTTGCTTTAGATCCATCTAGATTTTTGCTGATGTTGTTAAGAAAAGCAAAGAGAGCAGCTCCTCCATTTTTATTATGTCTTAATGCAAACTGCAAAGGGTCTAGCTAACTTCTACAATCCATGTACAAACGTCTAATACCAATAATACTTAAGATCACAGAAGTTTGAGCAAAGGACTAAATTTTTTAAGCTTTTAATAGTTTAATTATTTTCATATCGAGTACTGGAATTATTTTGGAGAAAGCTTTAAAAAAAAGGCGAATGATAACTTTTAGTGAACAAACGATTGGTTACACATTCTACTATGTTTGATCAAATTTAAATGACTTCACCTGATATTTCATCAAGATATATATTTTTTTTTAAATGTTTTTCTAAAATTGATACATGCCTTCTTTAATGTTATAACATTTATTCAAATGAATCCTCAAATAACAGTTTATAAAAGTGATTTGAAAAAAAGAAAAGAAAAAGAAAAAAAAATTTACTTGGCCCGATCTGAAAATCTGGTGAATTGATCTACATATTTACCATATTTACCATATTTTCACCATAATCAATTAAATTTTTTTTGAGAAAGATGCCTTGCTATTGCAGTTTTTCATTACCATTTTAACAATATGACAGTACCAAACAAATCAATAAAATTTTAAAATGCTTTCTTTTTATAAAGAAGATGATTTTATCATAGGGCAAAGAACTATCTTTGAAAAAAAAAAAATACTGTTTGAGAAATTCATAAGAAATCCTGAGTCCTAAAATTTTTCATTTTCTTTTAGCAAGAAAAATCAAATTCGTGACTTGTCAAACCACTTGCCCATATTAAAGCTTCTTTTTTTCCCATCATTCAACGGTTCTCAACTTAATTCATTGATGCCATTCTTAAATTTATAAAATATTGTCAACCACTTGCAATTTAAATTTCACAAACTAGAAAGCAGGCATTTAAGGTATAGGAAGCCAAAGACACAATGTAAAAGATCTGAAGACCTGCTGGCATAGCAGTAAAATAGCAGTGATATCATTGTATCATATTTTTTTTTGCTTGGCACCATCATTCACCACAAGAAATTTTAGATTTAGTATTTACAACAATGTTTTGTTTGGTATAAATTTCCTTGCTAATTGAATGTAATGATACACAATAATGTCACACTGAGAAACAAAACACAGATGATGCTCTACTGACGTGATTTTAGCCATGGCCACAATGGTGAACCACAGAGCGCATGATGATCCAAAGAAATCGGCCAGCTGTAAAACATCATACTGTGTGAGGCACATGCGATACATCTCAATCCGAATTCCATCACACGCATGGTAAAACTGAAAATGAAGGCATTGAGCAAGCAGATTCATTTGTTAGAAATGGTACAATGCAGACAGAAAAAAAATCATTTTTGATACTTGAGAGAAATATTTACACTAGCTTTGCTTTGTCCTATGTTCATTTTTCAGCAATGGTATGGCCATCTCCTCACCTATCCTCACTATAGTTCATTACCTTCCCATTTCTTTATCTTGACACATATGTTCATAGGCTTTCAGATGATGCTGATTACAAAATTAAGTGGATGTCCTCTGCCTCTTTTCTCTTCAGATTTCCAAGTCATGTTGTCATAAGATTTCGATAATTTCTGCTAGTACAGCAAAAATGTTTGAGTGTTCTACTGTTTGCTATTTATACTGTTCGCAGCATCCTCAAGAATTCAATAAATAAGTTTTCATTTTTTCTTTTGCTGTCCAGTTTAACCACAATAGTGAGTGCATAAAGATATGTCCTTTAAACATCATACCAATTAGAAATTAGCTTTATCATCTGAAAATCATACCCTGAATACAGTGGAAAGATTGAACTTTGTTAAAAAAAATAACTTTGATTAGTTAAACATCTGAAAAATTTCCCTTAGGTTTCAATAAATCATGTACAGGTAGCTTTCATATTTGGTTATTCAGTTCTACAAGCCATGACATGCCATAGAAAGAACATTGGCCTTGATGCACATAAATTTTGTGATTTGTATATATAATTATATATATATATATATAAGTGACATCTTCATTACATAAAAAAAAAGCCTACAATCGTAAGTTGAACAGATCTGACTAAATGATGCTCAAACTCGTCAGCAAAAAATGTTACATACAAATGTTTGTTGATTGCTGAAAAGGGCACTTTAAAAAATCAAATCGATACGTGTGGGGAAATTTCGACATATCAGGTGCAATTTTTGTTTACTTAGTTTTGGCACAAACTGATTTGGGAACAGAAAAAAGACAGTCTGATGCCATTTGAGTAACAACTAAAAATGCCCATATGACTTTTGCTAGGGCTCTTCTTACAAAAAATCACACAACAATATATGTAAACACTGTGGTTGAATCCACAGTTGACATCAAGTGTTTGCAAGCCATCTGAGACATGGAAAGTCTACTTTATTAATCAGACTGCATTTAGTACCTCAAATTGGGGTAGTGGTCGATGATTCTTAGGCGATGGAGTGAGATTGAGAAAATTAAAAAAGTATACAAGAATTGGGCATACTCACTGTGGAGAAGAACATGGTGAAGAAGTAGACAAAGGCTTCAACTACAAAACCTCTCCGTATACTTATAATAAT
The DNA here is from genome assembly GCA_033675545.1 of Elysia crispata. Taxonomy (NCBI): domain Eukaryota; kingdom Metazoa; phylum Mollusca; class Gastropoda; family Plakobranchidae; genus Elysia; species Elysia crispata. The sequence goes on from JAWDGP010005555.1 coordinate 210,786, forward strand.
GGCCGGTATGAAGAAAAGATTTGATAGTGTTAGCAGAAATGCTCCTGCAAGTTGCACAGCCTGACTCTGGGCATGGCGGGAGTCTGTACAGCCATAGCCACGATAGTCTGTGTGGAAATGAAAAGATTAGTGAGTTTAAAAATCAAACGTCTGAAGAATGTGATGAATTGCATAAGGCTTTTATATGAAAAATAATATTTGTTCTTAAACACAATCTTTACAATTATGTCGTAGACTTGAGAAGTAGTAGTAGTGTCAAAAATTTCAAATTTGAAAATAAGTATTTTTGGATAGAACATAGCTTTCAACTTTTGAAAAGACATATACAGGTTGCGTGCATGCAAGGTGATGTTAGAGAGCAAAATTATCATCGATTATTATATAAGGTTAGAGTTCAAAGTATTATCATAAATACAGCTCCACTTCTTGATATGCTTGCAAGTTTGACGAATTGTTTGCAATATATGAGTCTCTCTACATAGAAAGTAAATACAACTCCAACAAAAATGTTCACTGGACCCTTTTGCTAAGTTTATAGATTTTTGTTAAATCCCTCCTTTGTGTAAGCCTTTAATTTTTTTTTAAAGACAGAGCTGGAATGTGTGGCACAGCATGGCACAGTAATGCATCTATGCTTGAACTCAGTAAATGGCCTACCAGACTGCCTAGTAGAGGAGCAAAGAAATTTACCTAGCGGATAGCCAAAAAAAAAACTTCAAAGATGATGACAACTAATCATATCAATCCCTCCTATAAGCAGAATACTGATGATAAGCTAAATTAGTATTTTTAAAGAACAACAGGACAGATGTATTGGAAAACCTTCACAAAGACTTAACACATTATACACTAGTTGGCAGCTGTAGTACTTTTGATATTCCTATTTAGAAATAACAAAAAAAAAAAAGAAAAAAAAACGCACTAAATTAAGCAAAGGACAACAATGAATGACGAAAATGCAGAAACAAAGAAGGAAAGGCACTGAACAGTAAATAGCATCCAAAAGTGCCTTGTGCAGGACAGATAATAATTTTATGCATTTCTACATTAGTATTTTTAAGGAACAATAGGACAAATGTATTGGAAAACCTTGACATATTGACATATACTTAACACATACACACTAGTTGGCAGCTGTGGTACTTCTGATATTCCTGTTTATAAATGATTTATTTCTTACATCTCTGTGACATAAACAGACCTACCACTCTCTAGGAAAAAAAAAATGATTCTGTAAAAAATTCTGGATCTGCCAAAAAAAATCTGAATAACTCACTTTATTTTGCCTTCTATACATTACAAAATATATATAAAGCGGTCTTTGGTATATTTTCATTCATCAGTATAGCTCTGAATTCTGATAGAAACAAGGTTTCCTAGCTTGTAATTCTTCCATGGTGAAAAATTCTAAATAATCTTAAGACCTTTTCTTCCATACTTCTTTCAGTTTCAAATACTTTATGCCTTACAATACTTTTAAGTAGCACAATAAATTGGGTGGCATTAGCATTATGCGGCATTTGATGAATTTATTAAGAGCAGAGCTGCCAACCTAGCTTGTGTGGAAAGTGTACAAAAGGCTTCAAAAGGTTTATTTTTATATGAAAAGGAGTTAATGCACTCCTTAACGAAAGGGTAAAAAAATGAAAGATTTGATGCTGTATTTCTGATTTTAGATAAATTTCCTACACCATATAGAGTCTAGGCTTTTCACGCACTTGACTTGGAAAATTACAAATTTTGCAAATTTTGCTAGTTCCAGCTGTTGAAAATTTAACCAGATATTTCAACTCATGGGGAACAAATTGACAATTTGCTGGAAAGCTGTAATATTTTATTTTTATAAATACTCTAAAGAGTGTAATCCACTCTATTGTTCAATCATTTCATTGAGAAACAGGTCAATTTAACAACAAAAATTCCGCTGTGACGGTGAGACTAGTTAAGCATGATGTAGCATGTAACTTAGATCTAGATCTAGATCTATATAAGATAAAATTATCAAAATCGTAGAACTTGTGCAGATTGAGAATTTTGAATCCGGATAAAGACTCCATATAAAAAATCTTATTATCAGATCTAGATCTGGTTTTTACTTTTTATAGACCTACAAATGAATAATTACAGAGTCTCATGCCATGTCATTTTGATTTACTCTAGTTCTATTTAGGATTTCTCAATCAAGCTTGATGACTGACAAGATCTAGATGAAAAAAAGCACTGTCCTGTAGTATCAATAAACAATGAAATAAACAATTCGGCAAAATCAATATTCGGGTTGGTGTCAACTAAAATATTAATATCAATTCAATTTTGATACCGCATATGATAATATATATAATAAAAACCAATATTGATAAAATATAACTATGCCATTCGTATTTATTCTTTTGCGCAGGCTGTCTGTCAATCTTGTAAGCCTTAAAAAAAATTAAATATTTTTAATCATGAAGGTGAAAACTTAGGTTCGGAAAAAAATCGGAATATTTCCTAAATATTTCGAAAATCGGAAAAGGACCAAATTTCCATTAAAAAATCAGTAGATTCCGATTAAATCGGAATGAATGGTAGGTCTGCATAAATGCAAGATCTACAATGTATATAATGAAACATTATTAAGTCCTTTAACAATAAAACTAACTGAGAGAATGAAATATTTCTTCATGACATATAACTTTGGTTATAAATTTGTTAAGAAAAATTTGTAAAATATAGATTTTACATGTTGTGAAAAAAATGTTTGAAAAAAAGAAAAAAGCATACTTTGAAATCTAGAAAGAAAACAATCATATAGATAGGCAAATCGGATAAATTTCCATTACACAAGATGGTTGAAGCTCAAAATCAGGACCAGAGAATATCAGGAATGTTTTTCTTGCAATCGAGGTTTTTTTTTTTGTTTTTGTTGTTTGTTTGTTTGTTTTTTTCTTTATCTTTTGGGGGGTAGGGGGTGAAATCAGGAGGTGTTCTTGGATTAAAAAGAAAATTAAATTATGAGGGAAAAAAAATTCTCTTCAAAAGGCTTAAATCCTAAAATTGGAAAGTAATGTGCAGGAAATCCAGTTTATGCACCACCCTATGCAGTTTTTTCATAAATCTTTCACAAGGTACATAGTGGCCAATGGTATAAACTATGCTGTAAACAAAGTTAGGACATCTGCTCACCAGCATCACATACGCATGCAGAGAACGAAACAAGGTCCCCGCCAGCAGTGGTGTGATCACAGGTGCCGTGTCCTGAACACTCTTCATCCACGCATTGTTGAATCTCTAGTGTCATCTCCACAAGCACTTTGTCACCACAATGTATCTCTGTCGAGCTGGAGAAAATAGACACAGAAAGTTGTGTTAAACTAGGAATGTTTTGCTGAGAAAAAGGAATTCAACATTGCTGGCAGTCAAAATTACCGGAAAATTTGTTTCTACTGTCTGATAAGTGAGAGGGGAAATGATAGGTGTAGCAGTCTGTATTGCTTAGAGCCAACAGTGCTCCATTGTGACAAAAATGCACTTGAAGTTTGCATGACCTTTACACCACTTGAAAGTATGGCATTAAGAAATCTCTTCTGCATGATCTGAACATATTTTTTTTCCAAACAGTTGTTTCAAATGTACAAATTATATATTCTATTATATGAAATTTTAGGAGCTAAAATTGACATAGAATTTTAAAGGATTAATTTGAATCCATTTGCATAATAAATTATCCAAAAAGTTTATAAAACTTTTCTTCATCCACATTGTATTTTTAAAACCATGCTTTCTGGGGGGTTTTTTTGGAAAAAAAAAATAAAATAAAATCTACATCTTTCTACTAATTCTGTCCCAGGACTGGCACTAATAAGGTGAATATTTTTAATTCATCCTTCAACTAAATAAAGACCTTGCCTCTGTGTTCACAAGTGCACAAATTGTTTCACAAAGGCCTTCTAAAAGATTCTTTCACAAAGGCCTGCTAAGAGATTCTTTCCAACAAATTGTCTTTCACTGTGGAGTATTGCTGAGCAGTAAATGCAAGACAAGTCTCCCACTCTACAGTGATCATAATAAGGAAAAGTCAAAAAGGAGGAAAAAACACTGTAAGAAGTGCCAAACCCGCGATAGAAATCTCACGAGATCCTACCACACACACAAACTTAATAAAAGGGAAGCATGATTAACTTTTTTTTAAATCTTGCAATTAACATACCTTTAAATGCAGAAAAACAAGCTTCATGGGCTTGGATGAGGGTTTAGAGGAATTTTTACTTTTGATTCAATAATTCCTGTTTTGAAAAAGTCAGAAACACGATATGTAAGCTTATAGGCAGCTGAGCATGGGGTGAGGGAAACACTAGAGAGGGCTTTTGGATCTGCTGCACATTCTTTCAAGAGTTCAACAAGTTTTAGAGCCAGTGTGAATGACAGGTTATTCTCTGCCATGAAGGAGAGTATCATGCTTTCCATATTTGCTGTGTGATCAACAAGGGGGATGAGTTTGGGGACAGGAGGTGGATCGAGATCTTTAGCAGGATTGAGCTGTTTGGGTGGTGGTGGAAGTGGCTTATACAGGGGACAAAGAGCAGGAGGAGCATTTTTCTGGGAAAACTGGGCCCCAAGGGTGTAATTAGGTTGCCTAATACCAACCTCACTGGTATATTTTCCAGATTTAAGGTGATCTATGATAGCAACACGACCTTTACTGCCATAGTTAATTACATCATTAAAGTATTTGCACAAAACTTTACCTGGAATGTCCACTTAAACAATTGAATCACCAACACAAATTGTTACACTGTCATTTTTCTTAGATTTGATGGTTAAACCATCCTCTAACCACATGAATCTAAATTTGTTTTTGTTTTTTGAATCTAATTCTTTTATTCTCACAACGTCCGATTTTTTCAGCTCCTTCATGATGAAATTATGAATCTAGGTATCTAGATGTAGTTTTAGCACAGACTAGAAATCTCCAGATTCTAGACTAGATAAATATATAGATAGCTCAGGTCAAAGGCAATTGAAAACGGTGCTAACCCAACGAGGCGAAGACTGAGGAGGCTAAACAAAGGCTTACACGACGCGCAAGCGCTAAATAAAGACCCACGCTATGCAGTTTCCAGCAGTTTCGGCAATGAGAATGACGGAAGTGTCGTGAAATTCAACTATCGAACACAGGTTGGGTCAACCGTTGCATTGTATTGTCAATAGATGAAGGAAAAATTCCCCAAGCGAGGCAATCGCAGAATAGAAGGAAGAAGGAGGAAAAAAGCAAGGAGGAGTGAAAATCGCAGATTTCCGCAGATCCACGGAAGATTATGATCACCGACTCTAGTGAGCTGAGAACTTATTTTACACCTGAGTGAGGTGAAGAAGTCTATGTAAAAGCAAAGTGTCTATGACAAAACCATTTTTTGAATAGTACAAATTGACAATTCAAAAAGCTATCTTGAAAAAAGTGGTTATTCCAAAATTTGGTGTATAGTTTTAAAAAATCTGAAATCTCAGTACTTTGTCAAAAATACTCTGTACGAGTGGCTTCATGAATCAATTCATCAGCATTTTGTTTCTTCAACTCAATTAACCAAGAACATTTCAGAGGATGTTAAGAGTCAATATCCATGAGGATGATTGCTTGCAACACTATTTAAAAAAAAGAAAAGATAAAAAAAAACTGCTTTATTTTTTTTTCTGTTGAGTTAATGGAATATTCTTAAGAAGTTTAGAAACCAAACCTACAATGTGTGTTCCTTGTCATCACATATGAAAGATACACAATGTGAGGCATATAACTCTTTGCACTCATTTCATAGCCTTAAAAAAATCGAGGACTCTTGTCTCTTGGTGCAAGCATAATGTCCAAGGTGTAAATAGAGAATTTACCCACTTTAACTTTTAGTTTAGATCAGTCAAAAAATTGCTTTATCAAACACCAACAAAATTTCAATCTTACACTCTCTAATCCTTTCCCCTACCTATCTTGTGCAAAGCAGTGAGTCTGCAAGACAATGTGCCATAGCCCTGCCTGAGGGTATGGTACATAGCGTTTTACTTCATTAGGCTTCATGTTGCTTTGGGATCCATGTGAGACTGAGCGTTTCAGATTTACTGCCCCAGGTATGTCCGCAGTACAAAGGTCTAGTCCAGATAAGGAGGTATCAGGAAGTTTATTATACATCAAACCACCACAGACTTGTTGTTGGCTCACATTGACCTGAAATTTTCAAAAGTCCTTTTAAACAAAATATAATTCAACACACAAAATGGCATTATACATTAATTATTTTTGTGAAGAGAAATGGTGAAAAAAAGGAGTGCATTATGTTTCTTGGAGATCTCTACACATAACAAAATAAAGCGTACATGCCTTATTCTACTTTGAGAGGGATGTGTTTCATAAAATAAAGAATGCTTATCTACATTTTCATATATCAATAGTTCACTCCTCAAAGTGTGAAATAGACTTGGAATCAGGGTTGAGATATGTTTTTCTACATGTGAATGGGAAGAAAACTTTCTCATCAACGTGAAGTGTAAGAATGGTGACAACATGATGGAAAAAGATACAATCCTAGATGGATTGACAGATCGACCATATAGGTAAACTCATAGAAGATGATAAAGAGGAACATTACACAATGAAAAATAATTTTAATGGGATCAGCAATTGATAAGATTGAAGCCAGCAAAGCACCAGGCCCAAACAGCATACCAAAGGAATTAACAAGCACACTTGAACACCTGGTTATTCATAAGGTCACAGAACTGCTCTATGAAATCTGTCTTACAGGGCAGCTTCCAAAAGACATCTTTAGATCCATTTTATGGCATGGCCAAAAAATAAACAAGAGCAGCATAGTGTGAACTACACTGAATGATCACTTTCATCAGTCATACCATGGCATCATAATGCGAAACAGGAACCAAATTACACTAGAAATTGTTTAGGAGCAACGCAGACTCATATTAGGAAAACGAATAACAAACGCAAAAAGAATTCTAATAAACTTTGATCAAAGGTATTCTTGCACTCCAAAAAGATGTATATGTATGCTTGATTGACTACATAAAGAGGTTTGACAGAGTAAACCAAAATTAAATAGTATTTCACAGACTGAACCCCTGATCAAACAATTAAAAAACAGCAATTTCAAAAGAAAATTTATCACATTTCAAACATAAGGCAGTAAAATCCAGAAGGACATCTAGGGATTAAACGAAGAGGGCCCAAAAATATAATTTAAGATACATTAATAATATTGTACAAATCGCAGAAAACAGAACACTTACAGGGACTATTGGACATCAATGATCAAGAAAGGATTTGAATACAGTAGTAAATGACAAAAGCATTTAATTGCCATTGGTTGAAAGTAGCAATGCCATGAATCAATATTTTTATCAAAAGAACAAAACTTAACAGCATGATCAGTTTAAATGCTTAGAAACCTCATTCTCATTGTGACCAAAGCTTAAGATAAACAAAAAGAGTCTTTTTACCAATGTTTCAAAAAGGTAGCAGTGATAGATCTAAAAATCAAAATGCAGAAAATCAGTGCCAATTAAAGAATCAAGACTATTATTTTCCTCATTTGGAGGATTGCATTTGTAAGCTAATTTCTTTACATTTAAAACTCATAAATTTAAGCAAAACAATATCTCTAAAGACTGTGTAAGTCTTCAAAAAAATGTTCAAATGAAATATTTTAAATTGAATATACTCTATGTGCAATCATAAGCAGCTAATGGCTATGGTAACTTAAGAGAATGTGAGTCTCACATGTGAGAAAAACAAGAGGCGCAACTGCCACTTAAGTGTACCACCAACATCATTGGGCGCTATCACAGAAAATGGTATGGAGGTTAGAACTGCAGATGTCAAGTCAGCCACCAGTGAGACTGTGCTGCTGTGAACCATACCAAACCTGGTTGTTAGATGAAAGGGAGACTGGATCCTGTCCAGTGGTGTAGTCAGACCACATGATGTAGATGCCAATCCCAAGACAAATGGCAAACACTCTACAAAAAAAAAACACATGAGACAGTGGCATAAAAAAGCAGAGGGCTGAGAGTAAAACTGGGTGGTTATACTCCAACTTATGAGCACTTCAAAATAATTTGAAATAAAAATTAGGATTACAAAATAAAACATTTCAATAAATGTTTAAACAACATTTTTTTTCACATGCCGAAATCTAGCTGGCTTGCTTAGATGAATAACCAAAAATCTAATTTTGTTGTTCTTCTTGCTCTGTACTTCTTCTTGTTTGTTATTTTTCAAATTTCTGTGCACCATCACTCTATAAAGTAGCTAGGTGTGACAAATATTTAAAATAATTCACAAAAATTGTGCAGGCTACATTTTAACAATGGGATGCAATTTTAAAAGAAAAACAATTTAATGCTTATGTATTACATGGCTGTTTTTCAATTTTGTTTTTTTTTTGTTTGTTGTTTGTTGCTTTGCATTCTAATCAACCATTAAGCGAATATTCAGCCTTAAATACTTTATAAATAATTTATAAAGTCATTAAAACCATGGAAGCAAGAAAGAAAAAAATCCAGTCACTCCTACATTTGTAGATTTAATTCTGATACAATTAGAAGACACCACATTTAATCTATCGTCCGTGCAAAAACATCTTTCAAAAAGCTAATATAAAATACAGAAAGCAGAAATCAGAAGCTTTAATGCATATCATAAAGGCTAGATAAACAAATCAGCCCCCACACCTGGTTTATATCTAGGTATCTTGAAAAACAGTTTCAACATAGGACACACATCTAAAACTAGATTCTATTTTTGCATGAAATAATACGCTGCAATAGACAATGAAAATCGAAGCTCCTCTATAATAAAAGTAAATCGCAACATTAAACAGATCAAATTAACCAGTTTGCATTTTTTAAACAGATGACACTACACAAATATTGATTGGACATGCTGTTTTGACCACCAACCTTGCAAAACCACCTTGAAGATGACTGCTCTGTTTTGTGGACTCTGTGTATTATCCCCCATGAATTTGATATTAATCATCTGGACATCATGCAGGGAAGGAGAGGATATATGCAGAACGCATGATGGACCTGTGGTATTCTGAACATTGCTGCAGTCCTCTGTCACCTCTTTCGAGTATTTGGACATGAAGGTCATGTAGCTTAGACTAAGGTTACAGGGTCCAGGTTGGCAATTTGTAACCTGCACTTCAAAGTTTATGGTGCTCTGTGATACAGTGAAGCTGGGGTGGGAGATTAGACAAATTAAATGGTGTTATGTGAAAGAGGCCTAGTTGGTGAGTGATGTCACAAGATTTGTCCCACATGTAATCTTTTGAGTCTATATATTAGTGCATGCCAAACAGAAATAATGTGAAAAATGGACAAACGTATGCATCACACTCACTCATAAAAAATGCTTATTGAACAAAAAAAAGTTGAAACATCGCGAAGGATAAATGAAAGTGTGACTTAACTTTCTCTTTTTTATCTTCATGTTTTTTTATATTTATTTCTTTTTTAATGATTTTAACTTCAAAATAAATGAACAATTTACAACTATCAATTTGAGTGTATGTTATTCAACATTTCTGTTAGAGAGAAACTAGCTAATTATCATTAAGACCACACATCAATAATAATAAAAAAAATTCAATACAAGAATCTAGGACAACAAGATAAGTTTGTCTCTGATTTCTTAAGCTAAGTAAAAGTTTCACTCAGGATGATGGCTAAAATTTAAAATTGTATGTATAAGCTGCAATTAAAATTTGACAGAGATTTCATCTGATTAAAAAAAAAAAAAAAATAATGAAGCCACCCATGCCCGCCAACCTATGAAAATATGCCTATATCAATTTCTCTTTTCCCGAAAGGCCAAAATGTCTTTAAGCTATATCAATTTTTTTTCATTTTGGTGGTGATTTTTTTTTAAATCTTCCTAAGCAGACAGACTTCCATAAATCAACATAAGGCAAAGTTTATCCCTCCCTCACCCAAATACACCCACATTATGTCTGTATAAATTCAATACTTCCTCTCTGTGATAAACAGACTCAAGAGTTTATAAGGAAAGTTAGAACTGTATAAGAAATATAAAAATGTTAACAAAGGTGAAGATATGTCTAAGGATGTTTTGGCATGGTATACACTTACTCAGTAAAGAAAGGGCCTTAATGTGTCAAGACGAACTCGATGTAATAAGGAAAGTTTTATGGCTATGCAGGAATATGTGATTTTTCAAAATCACCTCTGAACCAAATCTCATGTGTCTGCTCACCCCATTATTTACACATGTTATGCACATGACATTCATAATTCGGGCAAAAGCTTCCTACTTGTCAAATAATTGTGAATGAGATTATAATTCAATCCACATAAGTGCAAGTTATAAACATGTGCAAAGACCCCACTTAAATTAAGCAAAGGACCAACAATGAAGAATGACGAAAAAGCAGAAACAAAGAAGGAAAGGCATTGAACAGTAAGGAGCACCCTAAAGTGCCTTCTACAGGACAGATAATATGCATTTCAACATTAAAGTTTCAATACAAATAAGTAATTACTAAGACCAAATTACAGAGTCTTTGACCAAATGAAAAAGGCGCAAAGGAAGACAAAAAGATAAAAGCAAATTATAAAAAAAAACTTATGGGCAAGTTGGCAAAATTGATTTAAACTTTTGAATTGAATAAATAATGATAGTTAGAAAGAGATCAATAGTTTTACCAACTTCTCAAAGTTTGAACATTGGGGCCTGATAGGGAAATAGAGTAATAAGTTTTTTTGGGCTATTTACACTTTTCTGATGCATGCTAATTAATTCATCCTGTTTAAATATCAGTTATACTTTAGAAAACCTCTCCAGGCCTTTTCACCCCATAGAATCATATTTTGGGAAAATTAACAAACTTTTTCAAGATGAGGGGGAAAAAACCTCACATAATTATTTCATAACATTTGGTTAGTAAAGTGGTTAGACAGGCCTATACTCAAATAAAAACAAAAAAACACACTGGATTAGACCTTACTTTTTGTGCACACATCTATTAATACTCCCATTTTACTTAAGGCATGTTATTTTCAAAAGTGGAATTGATTGGGCACAATCTATTTATCAGGTAAATAAGACGCGCCTGAATTTGCAGCTTTATAGAATGTAGTTAATAAAATGTTTATTTTAAGAACACTCCCAACAAGTTGTGCATTCAAAATTGATGTTTTTGTGAAAGAAATATATTTTCAAACTCGTTTCATCCCAGTTTGTTTAGTCTCAAAAAAAAAACTGAGAAAAATATAGCACCTTTGTTTTTGTCTTAAGGTGGCCATTGTGAGTTATATCATTGACTGGATACTAACTCAACATGGTCTTTTAAGAAGAACGAAATTTTAAAAAAAACTTTTCAATTTTTTCTTGTTGATTTTACAATTTATAAAAAAAAGGAATGTCTTGACAAGAATTTTGAGAGCTTCATAGAATTGACACCATTGAAAAAAAAATTAGAAAATGGAAATTTACACCATGAATGTGCTTCAGAAGACTCATTTCAAGCAGGTGCAAGATCATAGATGTCTATTTGGCATTCTCTAATTTATACTGATAAAATGAAGTCTCAAAAAAATGGTCTTGTACAACAATGATGCTATATTATCTATGAGGGAATGCTTAGCTCTATTTATCAAAAGTATCCGCAGCAACATTTTTCCAAGACAAAATTGATCAAATTTGTGCCTGATATTAATAGGCCTTTATATATCCATGCAAATTTTTACAAACATAAACTACATTTAAAAAATTAAAACTTTGTTACGCTACAACAAAGCATTAGATATGGTTAAAGCGCAATAGGCAGATTACCCCTATACAGTAGAAAAAAAGTCATGACCTATAAAGAGACTTTCTTGTTCCTATTTTTACTCAAGATTGACTAGAACAATCTGCGAAAATCTTGGTTATTTATTTAAGAGTCACAAATTTTTTAAAAGTTGTGGATGCCCAATGTCTCCAGGTATTTCTTTCTTTCCATAACCAGTTTCCTTTTTTTTTTTTTAAAACTTTAAAAAATAATGCAACGTAATGAAAACGTAATTGGCTTCCCAATAATACTTTTAACATCATATCATTAGTTTGATTATTAAATATCCATTGGCGGAATTTTCAACTATTCATTTCTATGTTAGATTATACAATTACTAAGTAAGCTGCATGTGATTGTCTCCTCCTTTCCCACCTTAACCCCCTTTTCATGTAGAGTGTGTATTCTTCTGATCCTTATTTAGCTACCACCTATGAACACAAAAGTTCCTTTTATTGACAGGGAAGTTTCTTTCAGAAGATTAGTAACCATAATTCTCTGCAATGCTAGATAAAAAAGAAATATATAAGTGGACTGTGCAAGGATGAAAAATGTAATGTGAACATATTGATGAAAAAATACACCATTCCATTAATTTTTGAACCCCAAAAGTGGTGTTTCTAATTTAATCTGAAATTTTCCAAGCCCAAGTATTAGTAAAGCATAATGCTACAGTGAATCGTTTCAACATTACCTGCTTGATTCTGCTCATCTCGATTTCTGAACTACATACATAAAATATAAACTCTTTAGTTTAGATTCTCTACAAAATAATAGTTTTTTTTGTTCAAAAAAGTGATCATGCATTAATAACCACAAACAAAGAAATGAATAAATACAAAAATAAAAAAATAAAAATTGGTTTACTTTGGGCAGACAATAAAAAAAGAAGGGTTTCTAATACAGTGAGGATGTTGTGTGTTGTAAATCATAAAGTGCCGGTAGAGGTTAAAAATATAGGCATTTTCTTACACTATAAGCACATAAATTTGAATTAAAAATTGTAGCAGTATAAAATCTTCTGTCAAAATTATCTGCATAACAAACTTATATTCAGTATTTTCAAAAAAATTTAGTCAGTATTTGTATTGTGAGAAAAAATTTGATTCAATGGAATCATAACATAGAAATAAGTTCTGACCACAAAAGAACTCAAAATGCAATCAAATTTCATAAGACCAAACCACATATTTGCAAACCAAGACCATGCAACCTGACTTATCCTTTCTTCTTATTTATTTCGGGGAAAACTGATACACAACATAAGCTTGCAACATAGCATTGAAGCAAAGTTGAGCAGGTTATATTATTTGTTTTGCAAGTTTGTTGATTTGAGTAAAACTGTAATATAAAGTTTTTACCTTAACAGCCAATGAAAGACAATATTTCTAATGCTCAAAGATACCTATATAAAGGGTAAACTATTTTTTTTTTAATTTTTGCAAAATGTCAGCTTTGCTCCACAGATGAAAACAGAGCAATGTTATGTAATATAAGTTTAACACAACATGCAAAATCTAACAGTACTTAAATAGGATTCTAAATACTTGTGGGAGTCTCACACATATAGTTAGACAATCTTTTCCATTGCAAATATGCCAGGTAAATATCCAAAAGCAGACTTGAACAGGATCATTATCGAAGTGAGAAAAAAAAACAATAAAAAAGAGACTGACAGGCAAAAATAATGTTTGTAAGCTGCTATGACCTTACTTCATGTAATCTTTTAGAACAAAAGAGCTTATGAAACACCTTCAAGAAATCTAGAGATCTCTCATCAGATCTGGAAAACTGCAGTGAAACAGTTTTTATAAACTGAATCTCTGCGTAAACAATCGATTCTAAGAAAAAAAAATCTTCAAAAAATTTTTTTTAATTCTGAAGGACTATAAATAAGTAGGTAAAAGATACCTGAAAAGTGATCCCTTGGTGGTAATGGTCGTATTTATTTTGTTCCCTGGAAAGATCTTTGTAGATTCAATAGGTGCAGACGATTTAGCCAGAGACATGTATAAATATCGACAAGATTCTTTGGGCTGTAGGCCCTGCAGGAAAAAAAGATTAAACCCATTTGCAATTAGAAGCAATTGATTTTGGTGCATTTCATGTTTTGATTGAACTCCCTATACCTTTATCACCCCTTGTAAAAAAATTTATTTGTTGATGCACCTGAAGGGGAACGACTTAAAGATTTTTTTTTCAACCAAGATCAGAAAATTATAATAATTCTTTAACTTTTCTTCGACTCATGCACAAGCCTTGCACTGCAGATCAATAAGATTCAATATTAACATATTTTCATCCTTTCTGTTATTTTCATTTATTGTATTTCTACACAAATTTATTCCAATACTTAGGCACACTGGTTCTTAAGGATGGTGGCTGAAAAAAGGAAATCCTAAGACTAATTGGCATAACCAAAAGAAAGTTTGGTGAAATGGTACCTCTCCATTCATGACCTGTCCTTAGCTACCAAACTGCAGCAAACAAAATACTATGTATAGTCAGTTGCCCTCTATGGTTGTAAAACTTAAACTCTGCAGCCACATTGAACAGAAAACAGAGATTTTGAGATGTGGACTTATAGAAGAATATGCCACGTTTCATGAACAAAAAAGAAATCAAACTGAGAAATCCTCAGGAAATTGAATTTAAAAACGACAGAGATAACCACCAAGATAAGGAATAGAAAAACACGATATCTCAGAAATATTAGACAACACGATAGCTTATGAAAGAGAATTGTGGCAAAAAAAGTTGATGGTTAACTTGGTCGCGGTAGAAGAACAAACTGGTTGGATAACATCCCTGATCATGTGGGGTATTCCATCAACAGGTGCGCACTATGAACAGAAATGAGTGGCAAGCGATGACCTCCGTCACATGTGACACAGAACATCCAAGACTGTACGTGGATACAGCCTAAGATCCTAACTTTAATTGGCCTGCAGAGGTTATCAAGTTGATTGTGAATTGTTTCAAAATACCTTTTTTTTTTTGCATTTGTGCAAAAATTATGTGTCATAGCTCTTTGAGTAAAGCTATGCAGATTATGCAATTTAATATTCAATAACCACAAATGGGATAATTTATTTGCATAGTATACTTCACTAAGAAAACATTACAGAGTGTTCTAACAAACCTGATGTAAAAAAAATATAGGAGGCCTTCATCCCTCTTGATTTTTTTTTGTTATTCAGGAGTTAGCTGTACCAGAAAGTCTAGTGCCTAACAGATGATGATTTTGATTTAAGGCACTTTAACATGCAATCTATAACTTCTAATTAAGCATAACTCAAAAAATTTTAGCTCCAGTCTAATCAATTATCAAAGTGTCCACAGCCCAAATGAAAAAAAAAAAGATTGAAAAACAAAACAATAACATCGATTTAGACTGCACAAAGCAAGATGATATAAGCAATCTTTCGCTTTACTGGCAAGTCAGCCTTACTAAAGACATTGGCTAATGCTGCAGTACATGCGAAAGTGATTTTTTTAAGTTCTTTAATATCCCTGAGTTGTTTTTAAGTTTTAAAATGTTTCCAAATTGGTGCTATCTTAAGGAGCAAAAAAAAAGCATACTAACATCATGGTTTAATCTATCTTTATGTTTTGTTTTGTTTTTGAAGGTTACAGCAAAATTTCAAAACCTGGAACAAATCATACTGCAGCAGGAATGGTTAGCAGCGCTCAAACGGCAAAGTTGATACGCAAGCCTGCAGATCATAGTTTGCCTTACACTCATAATTCCTATCTGAAAATAAATGTCAGAAAAGACAATACCTTCTGTTTTATGGAAGAGTCTATATCCTTCAAATAGCCTGCTATATACCAAGGCCCAGGAGGAGGCCGGCTCAGAGAAAGTTCCGCTATCTGACCTGATTTTATGATCAGTTCAATGCTTGGATTTTGAGGCGACACAAAATTTTCCGGCAGCGAATTCTCTGATAAATTCACTAAGGGCAATCCAGCATTTCCAATGATTCTGGAATGTAAAAATATTATACAGTAAAATCATGAAGACTCTTTTTTTGTGTTTTGAGGGGAAAAAAAGTAGAAACAAATTTTTTAAATGTTCTAAATCACTATTAAAAAAAAAGTAGAAGAGCGAAAAAGTAGTGCTGATTAAAGTAGATGATGTTGCAGTAATTGAGGTAAAATTTGTGACAGCAATTTTTGTTCACTTTCACTTAAAGCCTAATCCTAACCATTGCTGAGCACATCTAAAAATATAGCTCTTATAATTTTTACTTATAATTAATCCAGCGGTCTATCTCCTATAGATGTAAATTCTAATTTACAATATATTTGAGGCATATATATCATTATTTCCTAGATGTTTGTGCATCCAAAGGTAGGTGTTGGTGCTTCTGGCTTCAGTGGTTGGTGCGATTTAGATCTTCCGAATCAAGATTGCAAGTCATTCAGGTAGGCTTAGTAAATACCTTTGTACAGAACGTTACTTTTATAGGGAGCGTATTGGTTACAAGCTATGTTCTCATTGCGTGGCAAGGCGATGGGTACCTAAAAATCTACAAATGAATGATTCTAATCCTACAATAGCAAGCATTTTCCAGTCATTTTCACTAAAAGCCTATTCTAACCACTAACTAAATATCTACCTCATATGATTCTTAATTATGAATAACCAAGTGGTCTGCCTCCTCTAGATCCCGAAGTGGTAGTAGTGTAGCAGGAGCAGGAGCAGCAGCAGTGGTACTAGTAGTAGCAGTAGAAGCAATGATAATAGAAATAGGCTGAGGTGCTTTGTTTTTAAATGGTGGTGTGGTTGGAGGTACTTATGATAGTAGCTTTGCAGCAGGAACAGTACAAATAATCTGCAGTGCTGTTATGTCCTATGTGTTTAAGTTCGGGAAGTATCTCATTTTATGGCTAGACATTTTCCGGAAATGTCAAAATCAAAGCAGCAATTTAATGACATGAAAAGGGCATTGAGTAATTATTTAAAAGTTCTTATAAAATGAGATTTTTTAAAGGAGCAAATAAACATTAAATGAGCAGCTCTTCACTTAACATACATATGAATGTCTTTCTCAGGACATTCACTCAGAGTTTTGATGCCACTGAAAGAAAAATTCAGTGAGGCAAGGCCAGCTGGTGAGTCATATCTCATTGGAATAATATCCATATATGACTTGTATCCCTCCACTGGCCATGGCATATTCCACACAGAGGATGTTGACGCATCTGGGAGTAAACGGTAAGCTAAGTTTTAGGTTTCTTAGAAATATTGTACAAAGTATGAAATAATCTTTTGCTGCAAAGTTCATTTATAACTGTACACTAAAAAAATTATTCATTTCTCATTTTTGAAGTGCCAAATGGAATAATGCAAAGGAACTATGAAACAAGGAGTAAAAAGACAGGTATGTATGTGACAAAACTGAAAACTCTTGTTTCAATAACTCAAATCCTTTGAGCAATATTCTATTTTGATTTAAGAACTCAATCTATTATGCATTAGTTTGTGAAATTCATGCGCTCATAAATCCTGACAGCAGCAAATTGGTAAAATTTTGTATAAAATCTTACTCTTGCAGAAAAACAGTAGTCCAAGTCCTGACCAAAGTATATTTGTCAAAACTAGAGTGCACCGTAGATGAACCATTATCAGGTCAACTATTATTCAAAGTTTCTCTGTGAATACAAGCATGGATAAAAAAAAGTTTATAACATACTTGTATTAAAAGTTTAATTATGCAGCAACAGTGACAATAGTTACTAGACAACCAAGGAAGGAAAGTCCATGTGTCTTTGTACTTTACAATCATAACTGAGTGAGACTTAAAAAATCAAAACAAAAAAAAAGGGAGGGGGGAGAATAGCATTCACACCACCCAATTGTTCACCACACTGGTTGAGTATAAGTCTCAACCTGATCGGTTACATAGGTTCAGGTCATTCTGTTTCCAACTGAATTTAAAATAATCAGTCTATATCCCTTGTTATTAGATCATTTATGCTTTTTCTCTCCGTATAGAAAAAAACAAGTGATTATACGTACATCCCCCAAATAACCCAGCAGGTTATTTAGAGGGCTGACAAGTAAACTATGGTAACTCGTGTTTTCCAAATTTTACAGGAGACACAAAAAAAAACTATTACCCATTTAATTTTGTTGATCCGGCTTTGATATTCATAAGTATACAACTTTAAGACATGGGTAATCTATTTATCTCATGAATTAGTGTCATAATTACATTGTACTTAATTATAAGAGTTTCCAAATTTTTTCAATTTTTTTCAATGAAAACTACACAGGTAAACTAGTGCATCTCATGAGACATCAAAAAATTTTAGACTGCACCATAGGTAAGCTATGGTAAGTCTACATTAAAATAGTTTTCGTGAGAAAGTGAACACAAATACCAATACTTACCACAGTTTGTTTGGAGATGCATATTGTAATTATTGTAACCCCTGAGTCTACCCTTTCCATTTAACTGGATCTTCAAGATTAAAAAAGTATATTCGGAATAAAAAGTGCTATTGCTGATATATGTAATTTTGGATCCCAAAGTAAAAGTAATATACAGATATACAATAACAAAGAAGTAGCCTATAGACACAAAATAAACAATTCTATCCAATTTCGTATGTATGAGTTATTTACTGTTTCTTTGCCTGATAAACACTTTGTATTTAGAGTGGATTTATCTTAAATATGCAGAATAATTAATCTGTTACTTTTACTCACATACTACATAAACTTAAATTAGGTATGAACTACATGAACATCAGATTAATTGTTCTTCAAGCTCTTTTTTAATGTGTAAAATGTGATACAGGAATTTTTATTTTATTTCAAAGTTAGGTAAAGACAACAAGAATTTTACAGTAAAATAAAATGTTGACATTTTATCAACCAAGCTTTGTGTACTGTCTTGTATCTTTGTATTTCGATGAAAGAAAA
Organism: Elysia crispata; assembly: GCA_033675545.1. Lineage (NCBI taxonomy): Eukaryota > Metazoa > Mollusca > Gastropoda > Plakobranchidae > Elysia > Elysia crispata. The sequence continues at coordinate 229,554 of JAWDGP010005555.1, forward strand.
ATTATTGAATGTGGAGTTGTGTAAATGATTGCTAACCTGCACTAGTGGCCCAACATTGTTTATATTTTTTGCTGTGACCCCTAATAAAAAGGTTTGCTCTCTCTGTGTCAATGCATGTTCGCTCAAAGCCATTCCTCCATAAAGCATTCCACTACTTAGTTTTTTTGCTCCGTTCAACTGAGCAGTAACCGCTCATCAACTTCCTTCTGAATCAAAAAGCAGCTAGTGGTTGTTGAGTTAATACTTAGGTGTTGTATTTATACACTGGCCTTTCTTAAGCAAGTGATGATTTTTGTTTAAAGCATTCAATCTATATTAGGCTCTTTTAAATTCACTATGTGGGTATGATTTGTTTTTAAGAAAATGGACAGCTTTGAATTCCCACCAGGCAGTGCACATACTGCACATGTCTTCATTGCTTTAAAATTAAGATTAGATTGGGAAAGTATCACAGTAATATTTGTTATAATCTACTATTTTAATTCCTAGACTTTAGATTGAAAATGCCTTTGGAGATCTTGTCCAATGATCCAAAATGACCTAATTATTAAATATACTGTAACTATGCATCCAAAGAGAAAGAAAGAGTTACCCTCACAGTAGCATTTTGACATTCACATTCTCAATAAATGACCTCAAAATTTGTTCTTTTTTCAGCGCAAAACATTATGCTAACATTTTCAGAAGTTTTCGATACGACTGACTTTGGTTATTTCACATTTTAATGTTGACTCTCGTTAGTGACAAGATCCAGAGACTAGATCTATATCTAACTTTGAATGTAGAGAGAGATTTCAGGAAAAGGAGCCATCCCCAGCATCCAAGGATAGCTTTGCAGATACGAACAGTGTCATCATTTCAGTGCTATTAAAGTCCAAGTGTAAAATATGATTATCAGCATGAATTTTATTTATTAGTTACCCTTAAATTCTTCCTAAAACCAATACTACTGTCAAATTTTTATATGCTTACAGAATAAAGGTCTTGAGACCTCTATTTTACTCACAGCTTGTACATCGAGATTTCATCACCTTCAAGAAATCTAAAACCTCTCATGGATCTTTTCAATTGGCTTCCACTTCTCTTACATTCCACTCAGTTTCAATTATTAACGTTGGAAGCTTCTAGACTTAAAAATACGTTTTAAAAAATTTAACTATGCCAATCCTCACACAATAGTTGTGGAAAGCAAGGCCATAAGAGTCGAACCTACCTTATCCTTTGATTTGATAGAATATTTTGTACATGAATAAAACAGCCATCATCCTGTCTAAAGCACAGCTGTTCATTCAGTATCAAAGCCATAAAAGTCGAAGCAATCTTGCCCTCTCATTTTAGTTTCCATGGATTCTTTCAAGAATAAAACAGTCATAAACTTGTCTAAAGCAAAGTTGTTCGTTCCATGTGTGTGCAGCTGTTAAAATTATGAGATAAAAATTTTGTTACCTCACTCCACCACATTATACCGTAATCTTTGATTCTTTTCTACTATTGCTGTTGCTGCTACTTCAAGTTCTAAGTATTTATCTTGACACTGGATACAATGGTACCAATTATCAAAACATGAACTTCTTGGCAAAACCAAGCACAGAGTTCCAGGTGTACAAAGGCTCTAGAGACATGAATAGCTTCTAGAACTTTTCTTAGAGACTGGTTCACAATACTGATCAATTCTAAAAAAAAAAAAAAGTGATGTCATATGCTGCGTCAGTTATGGGTTGCAAGTAATTCAATCTAAATGGTGTAGAATTTACAAGATGAATTTAGAATCTTAAATTCTAATAGTTACAAATTCGCACAATCATTTTGATAGTAAAGAAGATTTAAATCTACAAGTGCCTATGTTGGTGTACAGATAGACCATAAAACATGTGTTTATGAATGATGTTTTGCTATACTTAAATAAAATTGTTTTGTTTTGAGATTTAATAATTTGATTATCTTTCAATGCTAACTTTAAATGCTTTGCTCTCATTTTTAGTTTAAAAGTGTAGATTCTAGATCTAGATTACTTTTGTAAAAAGGTGAATGAAGGCAATTTTGTCTCTACAGATCTCGTCATTAGTCTTAGATCTAGCCTACATTTAGATCCCCATTTCCTTGATCTCTCTAGACTAGGCCTAATAGTAATACTTGAGTACAGTTATTCCATTATTTTGGCATTATTTTTTCTGGATCTTGTTTTCTGTTTAACAGAGTGTACAACAGGATCTTGATCTAGATCTAGATCTAGATTTTCTAGTGTTCTTTAGATGTATACGAGATTTAATAGCCCTACCTCAAAAAACACACAAGGTTCTTGTGTTTTTCAGTACTTGTTCAGTCACATTACAATGATTTCATTGAAGCCTGTCCAACTTAGATCTAGATGCGTATGAGATTATGAGAGATAGGGTAAAAATAAATCTTTTTTTTTTTTCTTCCTGGCCCATAACGTACTCGATGCGACTTTTAACCGTCTCTAATGAGATGGCAACAGGTAAAGGGAAAGGCCTAGAACTAGATCTAGATGATGTTCCTAAAATAAAAGGGGAGAGTTATTCGCCTTGATTTTCTCACACTTTTAGACTTAAGATTAAAGGGACTCTTACACGCGTGGTTTATAGATGATGAATTTATACACCTCGTTTTATACATGTACTTAAAAAGAAAAAAAAAACGGACAGATGATGCTGATTTTTGCCTGTATTTTGCACTTGCAAAGTCGTATACATGCAGGTCTAGGTCTAGGTCTAAACCTAATTATAGACTTTATTGTTCACGGAAAGGCGAGAGAAAATCTAAGTCATGTACTTGTTTGGTCACAAATCAGACTGTACTGTAGAATAAATTTATAAGTACCGGAGACATGAAACGAAGGGACAGGAAACTTCCTGTTTAACCGTAGCAACAAATCTCGCTATGGTAAAATGTTTAATTCAGTGATAGTCTAGCTGCAGTATCACGATTATTTATGAGGTCCTGTATCGGTGTATATGTCTTTCTGTCTGTCTGCCTGCGTTAATAAAGAGAGACAGACAGACAGATAGAGGCAGAGACATGTAGAGAGAGCGAGATCATGAGAGAGGAAAAGATAGAGACTGACAGACAGACAGACAAATAACAGAGAGAAAGTTAAAGACTTCACACAGAGAGAGATGGAGAAGAAAGACGAAAATAAGAATAAAGAGTGCGTGTGTGTGTGTGAAAGGGAACTGAAAAGAATAGATGGAGAGAGAGGGGTGAGAATAAAGAGGAGGGGAACTGAAAGGGGGTGAGGCAAAGAAAAGAGAGAGAGGGGGGAGAAGAACGAGGGCGAGAGAAGAAAATAATAATGGAAAGTATGTTTTTGGGAGGGCAAAGATAAACATAGATCGATTGAAAGTTTGGAGGAAGAGACAGAGAGGTAGAAAGAGGGGAGGGAAGAGACAGAGAAGGAGAAAGAGTGGAAGTGAGAGACTAAGACAGAGAGAGAGGGTGAGTGAGTGAGAAAAAGAGAAGGAAGATAGACAGAAAGAGAAAAAAAGGAGGGGGGAGAGACAGAGAGAGCGGCAGGAGTGGGACAGATACGCGTGGGGCGAGAAAGAGGTGAGAGGATGGGGTGGGAGATAGAGAGAAGCAGAGTGGGATACATAGAGACGAAGCGAAAGAGAGAGAGAGGAGGAGGAGGAAGAGGAGGATTGAGGAATGCGACAGATAGGCATGGTAGTCAAAGATGAAGAGGCAGGAAAAAAAAAAAAGATGAACAAATATGGGTTAAATTCAGGGAATGAGAGGCAGTCAGAGACCGAGTGAGAGGTACACACACGCATAAATTAAGCTTACCCAGTAGTTGCTCTAGTAGTAGTAGTAGTAGTAGTAGTAGTAGTAGTAGTAGTAGTAGTAGTAGTAGTAGTAGTAGTAGTAGCAGTAGCAGCAGTAGCAGCAGCAGCAGCAGCAGCAGCAGCAGCAGTAGTCGTGGTAGTAGTACATGCTTGGTCCATGACTTAAAGTTTCGTGCCTACTGGCACTCGTCACCTTGCTTCTTACTTGTCAAGCACTATCTTTATTGTGTTATTTCACAAACAACTATTAAAGAGATAGAGATAAATATGGAGACAGATAGAGTTGGATTGCAAAGATAGATAAGAAGACATTAATAAAGAGATAAGGGGTAGTGGAAAGTCAGAGAAACCGACAGATAAAGAGAAAGGGGCGGGAGGGAGGGCCCGAGAGAGAGAGAGAGAGAGAGAGAGAGAGGGAGAGAGAGAGAGAGAGAAAGACGGTGTGTGTGTGAGTGAGAGAAAGAAAGAGAAAGAGAGTGACAGAGAAAGAGGACAAGAGAGAGAGAGTGTGTGTGTGTGTTTGTGAGTGAGTGAGAGAGAAAGAAAGAGATAGAGAGTGACAGAGAAAGAGAACGAGAGAGAGAGAGAGAGACGGAGAGATAGACAGAAAGAAAGAGATACAGACACAGAGAAAGAGAGAGACATACACAGAAAGAAAAGAGAGAGAGAGAGAGAGAGAGAGAGAGAGAGAGAGAGAGAGAGAGAGAGAGAGAGAGAGATTCGACTATTTTAATCTCTCTATTGACGCCAGTCAAGAAATCTCAGCCGGCAGGTGTTTGTACCTCGATAGCGCTGTTGTCATGGAGCTTCACAGGCGCGTTTCTTGTCTCTTCTTTCTGTATCACTCACGAACATAGATGTCCAGCATAGTGAGACAAATCGCACCCCAGTACACACGTACTTTTTCTAAAAACCTGTCCAGGTCTTGATAATGTCTAGATTTAACCTACATCTCTTAACTGCTCAAAGTCAGATATACAGTTTATCATTATGGATCTCTAAACAACTGCCTCTGCATAAAAAGCTAGTTTAGGCCTGGACTGTTGTTGAAATGTTTTCAAGGAGAGTAACTCTCGCTGAAATTAATGAAGGACGTCGTTGTAAAAATCCAAATCTAAGCTTAAAAGTTATGGATGTTTTTAATATATATATTCTATTTTCATGTATCGAGGGCTCATCGCTACAATTGACCGGGTCCTATTTTGCTAGAAATTGATATGTTTTGTACATGTGGACAATATACCATTTGAAACCACCTCCCAAATCGGCTTAATACTAGCTATAATACACATGTAGTAAAAAAGGTTATAAAAATAAAAAAACCCAAAATAATTGAATTAGGTAAATTTAAGTCACTTGTCTTGACCAACATTTACACCACAAAAGATTAAGTAAGATATTCGTTTACTGGCGTGTAATTCAGTATCTTAGAGACAAACAATTATTATTTTTGCTACAATTGGCTATCAGGCTTGTTTATTTGAAAAGACATTTGTTTGCACAATAATCGTTTACACATTTTTTCAACAATGCCTATGGAAGAATCATGCTCATTATTGGGGAATGTTAAATTGACGGCTTCACGTTTCAGAAACGATTTTAGAATCGACTCATTTTTAGGGCCTGGGAGAGGATGAGGCAAATATAAATATATCATGCAATGATTTGCACTACTACTTCTACTGCTGTCACTATTACTACTACTACTACTACTACTACTACTACTACTACTACTACTACTACTACTACTACTACTACTACTACTACTACTACTACTACTACTACTACTACTACTACTGCTACTATTACTACTACTACTACTACTACTACTACTACTACTACTACTACTACTACTACTACTACTACTACTACTACTACTACTACTACTACTACTACTACTACTACTACTACTACTACTTCTTCTTCTTCTTCTACTACTACTACTGCTGCTGCTGCTGCTGCTGTTATTCTTTTTTTTATTAATGATACTGGTGTCGTAGCACATTTTCACCTGTTTTTTCACTGGAAACTATTTTATAAACTTATCAACATTTCTGTCTGGAATAGTTCAATCTGGTAACATTGCGCGTTCATACCAAAGATGTTCTAAAATTAGCACACCTTTGGTTTATTGACTCTATACGAGTTCTCCTGCCCAAAGACTCGAGTTTTAACACCTCTTATCAAAAATCTTTTCTTGTTGACGTTGAATATATCCACAATGCTATTTCATCTACGAACCTTTATTGTTTTATTCAAGAATTGAATACTTAGGTGTTTTTTTACACTAAGAACCAAATAAAATGTACAAAAACTTTATTTTAAAATACATAGATTCAGAGATGTGAATTTGTATTTTCTTCACTGGTTAGGCCTATCAACTTGCATAGTAATAGTCATGTAGTTTGTTTTTTTTTTTGTTTTTTTTAAAACTTTTGCTCATGTTAAATCCAAGATTCTATGTGTTTTCATTTGGGGTGCGTTTTCTTTCTCTCTTTCTTTTTTGGAATTTTTTTTTTACATGACATAAATTTTTGTCTCGACCGACCTAGTACATAGCACGCCTGTAGGCGGCAGTGAGTGTGACACACTGTGACTCGTGCACAGACCATGGTTGCACATGAAACTAGACACAGCAAACAGCAACTAGGTGTTTGTGTGTAGCCTGGTCTCTAACCCACTGTGTAGACCGAGTGAACTCAACGTGACCTCTCGCTTCTCGTCTTCGCGATTTTTCTTGCTGCGTCATTCAGCCCGATGAAGTTGAACTGGGCTTTTTGCTCTGTTTACAGCTAATCCAGGCGATAGAAAACGTAGAACTCGTCCTTTGTGTCAACTTGAGAGCGATTCTTGTATGTGATATATGGAACTAGACATTTAGGTTTTAATGTACTTATTAGGCTACTTTCATAGATTTAGCTCTACATTGCTTGAAGTGATCATCCGATTTTACTAGATCTAGATCTAGATCTAGTTCAGATAGATCGATAAACCTCTACAATTTAGAAATTTTGGTCAAGGGCTGTTATCACTCCATGGTAAGTAAATATGCGTAAATATGTAGTCTTATTGATTCAGACTTGATTTTTTAAATTTGTAGATCCTAGATCTAGACATCTAGAACTAGATCTAATTCTGTCCAGAAGCTAAATCTAGGTATTGACCTGATCTAGATCTAGATCTAGATCTAAAAGATAAGTTACGTTATTCAATTCCCTGTAGAATGCAATTAAGAAAAAATATTTTTTTTTACTTCTTGTAAGTTTTACTCGATGTCCATCAAGACAGTTTTATACACCCTGTGACTTTCAGTTCGCTTTTATGAATTTCCTTTCTTTTTTTTTTTTTTTAAATCTGTTTTTGTAAATATAACTCGACTTCCATCATGACAATTAATTTTCTTTTTACCGCCCTGCTTTTTTTTTTTTTCCAAACCCTCCTCTCTCCCTTCCTCTGTAATTTTTCTTCTTCACCCTACGTAGCTGACATCATGAAAGAACATGTTTGCACTTTTAGAGGCACTTTATGGGTTGTTTTTTACTTTTGGGAGAGTTAATTAAAGATAATTTGGAATTATATTCAAATACACAAAAAACTTTATAGAAGTTGCTCTGCAAAATTTGAATGAAAGTACAATAAGTTAGCCAACAGAATCTCAATCTTTCGTAAAACACCTCATGCAATGATAACTTTCCAGTCAAGATAAAAATTATTTTTTAAAGTAAAATATCAACTCATAACCTAAAATGTAAAAATATATTGAATTTCATTGTGCAAAAGATCTAGATATTTTTTAAAGTAAAATATGAACTCATAACTTAAAATGTAAAAATATATTGAATTTCATTGTGCGAAAGATCTAGATCAAGGTTTATGTATGTAAAAATATTTATATTTGTACCATAAAATATGATAGTATGGGAGGTAGAAGTATATTGATAATGCAGGCCTACTGCTTTTACATCTTTTGCTTCCAAAGAGTTGTATAAGTTTCTGGGAATATATTCAAGTCTTTTGCAACCATAGCTCATTCCACATTTGTCTATTTTTGTCTAATTTACTCTTCAAAATAGCTGTATTGAATACATTATTAGTAGTGATGTGCAAAACAAGTTTTTAGTTAAAGCCAGTAATAATACTCCATACAGTTTTAGGTTTTGAGATAGACGCTTTTGAATTTCAGGTCAGCTGAAAACTAAATCAATTCTATTTAAATATTACATTTTAACATTTATAATCCAAATATGTCCTCAAACTTCAAAGATGACTTGGTTTTCATTAAGCTAAAGATTACAATCTAGCCCACAAGCATCATAAGGCATTACAAGCAGCTATATTTCAGTTGTCTCTCTCAGAGTGTGATTCTATACTCCCAGAGGGGAGAGAGCCAGCATGTTGGCTTGTTACTTTACATTGTCTAAGTTTCTTATGGCTGTGCCCAGAATCCAGCAGTCTCTTCTGAAGCCATGACCTATACAGAGGGGACGATGGCTCAGTTGATAAAGATTTGGATAAGATGTCCATCGACAGCCTATATGCTTACATGCGTTGATTTGCAATATTATTTCTCGGATTTAAGTTATTCTGAAATTGTTCCTAATATGAGTAAGTGATTATTTGGAAGTCTTAGGCTTCAATAGTTAATGGAATAAGATATAATTGTGTTGAGGTCTTTAGCAGTGTGAAGTGCAATTCAATGTATGTAAGCTCTAGACTGATATCGTGCCAACGTAAAGACCAACAATGTACTGTAAAGGTTGGGTTTTAATACTGGCTTCCAGAGTTATCATGAGCTGTATTCAGGTCTCATTGTACCAACCCTATCTCTGGCTGATTGAGAACCTTGGGAATGATCTCTATCATAAATGACCGTAGGTTGCAGTGACATTGCATGTAGTTGAAGCAGCTGCAGCTTGAAATAAGCCCGTACATTTTTCTGATGTGCTCGTGTGGCAACCTTTAACTAAGCTCGAAGCTAGTGGCTGTACTGGCTGAAAGAGGCTAAAGGCACAAAATCAATGAAACAAAACACTAATTCTAAAAGTTACCCCATTTTTTTTATCGGCATATAATGAGGTACTACTATATAAACTCAATAGATGAAGGAAATTTAACCAATAAACTAAAGGTAGAATTAATTAAGAGAGGATGGCGGGGGCCGACTCGGTTTTGCATAATGTAACCAGTCATATGAGAAAAATGTGTTAGGCCTACTCGACAGGCTGTGGAAAAACGTGCATCAGATTGTTCATCTCAGCTCAGTGCTGCTATGAAAAGCCTACGAGACCTTTGTGCTCTCTTCGGGTTATGTTGACCAGAAGACAAAAAATGAGTGGTACAATTGTGATTGATATAGGCATTATATCCAAATAAGCCGCTTCAAAGTTTCTTTCATTGCTTTTACCAACTCTGGGTTACTCGAAGAATCGTATACTGAGAAGGTAAATTTCCACAAACCAGGAAAAGGGACTGATCAGTTAAGGTAGACCGCATTGACCGGTGGAAATCGGAAGTGTCCCAGCTGTATCTGACCCCTAATGCCCTAATTGTGATTCCAACGCTCTACAGACTCAGCCTTCCTACGCCCCAATAGAGCCCGTTCATGAACGTAAGACAGGTATCATCAAGTTACAATGAACTGTTCTTTAGACCCTTTACCACTGGTGCGGTTGCACCATCATATTTTATTCTGCGCGTGCGATTTAGAGCTGTGTCTGCTTATCTTCATTAGGCTAATTATTGGCTGGGATATTTCTTACTCTGTTCACAGGTGCACGTGCTATCGTGTGCAATAGTTGGGTCGATGAACAGGTTTAAAAACTACCAGATGTTTTAAAAAATAATTGAAATTTTTTTTATATGATTTTAAATGACGCCAGACTTCCTAAAAGCTTGAAAACAGCGCCTGTCAGTCATGACTCAGCTAATCTTTTATCTTCGCTCTGGCACCGGGAGAGAGTCCCTTTCCCCCCTCATTTACTCCTATTGAAAGAAAGAAAAAGTATCAGCACATCAACTAGGTAGGGGAAAATTAATTCACCATCTCTCAAGATTAGTATAATCACGATATTTTGCAGGAAGCCGATTTTTTTTTTTTATTTCATGCGAGTGAAGTTAATACCGATCGGTATTCAGATTGCCAATTCACCATGTAGATCTCGATAACCATTTTCACGCAAATCTCTGTTTAAACTTTCTCCTTCTTAAGCCCTTGAAATCAGATTTTACCCTAGAATCCAGACACAGATCATCATTCAAGGCCTAGAACTAGGCCACGTGCCCCTTTTCATGCGACGCGAGCCGAGGCCAAAGGCTTTTACACTAAGGTAGACTCTGAGAGTTGCCTACCAAGACTCGTGTCTTGCTGTGTGGTATCGCAAAGGACGTTGACCTCTATCGCCTATATTACCCCCCCCCCCCCCCCCCCCCCTCTCCTCGCTCGACGGTGACGAATGAATTAATGGTTGAAACGAATTTCTATAGAAAACACTTCTACAAGCCCAAGCGCAGCGAGTTCTGAAACCATGATAAGTAGTAATAGAACAAATTGGCGTCAACAGCACTCGCAGTTCTAATTCAAAGATGCCAACAAGATACAGGTATTTTTTTTTAATTTGCCTGCAAAATTTTAAGTATGTAGCAGACAGATTGCTTGGTCGCTACTCGCTAGAGATAATTATGGCAGTTGATTTGAAGATTGTTCGAATATCAGGGTGGTCACCCTTGCGCCATAGAAGCTGGCGGGGCTCTAAAGTCAAAGTGCCTTTGATTCACGGACTACATGTATCTTGGCAATGCACTTATTCATCACATGCGAACCTGAAAATCATGAGAGCGCCCCCCCTCTTTCCACCCACTCCTCTCGCTCTACGCAAAACCTTCTGCGGCCTCAATAAGCTGTTTGCTTCAATAAGGTTGAAATGTAGATATGTAAGCTCTCAAACAAGAATAAATGCCGCAACAGAGTGCCAAGTCCGCTCGAGATAGCTATACTTCATAGGTAATAACAAAGTTCGGGAAGATTTAACTGCCACGTTTCTACGATACGTAATTATTTTTAGGTGTTATCGGACAATTGGTCTTGCAGTTTTATCTGACCAGGTTATTCTGATACATAAAGGTCTTTTTATATGTGGACTTCAGAATAAACTGCAAACATTTTTTTTGTGTGTGGGTTTAATATGATAGCGTTGTGTCTAAAGATTTAATCAATGCTACACGTCAAAATTATAACTAATAAAAATCATTTAAGTCTAAACGCATTTTGTTAATTTTATTATTATTATTATTATTATTATTATTATTATTATTATTATTATTATTATTATTATTATTATTATTATTATTATCATTATTATTGTTATTTCTCTATAGCTGAAATTTTTTCAACCTGAATACTATTATGTATACACCTTCGCACTGGAGCCCAACGCGAGAGAGGTAGGATGAGGAAAAATAAAAAAAAAAAAGGGTAGGGTATGTTATTCATCGCTTGCCTCGCCTTCCCCCCACCACACACACACACACACACCTCTTATCTACCGCTATAGCTATACAGTATCCGCTTTACGGAGTTGGGGAAATATTTACATGTACTTAATGCTGGTTAGATAAATCCGGTCAGAGACTGCGCCTTGTTTCTATTTAGTCAATAGACAGCTGACTGACTAAAGGGATATGAAGTAATCAATTCTGTATAAGACTTTGGCTTCCGATTAATTTTCAGCCTGTGTTAAGTTGCAGTGGAGTGGTATACCCATCTTACCCGAACTTTCTCTGACTTGAAGAGCCATGATGCAATGAAAGTGATTGTAGAGATTGCAACGGCATTACGCTTATCCACTGTCTTCGGGTCTGGAAAGAAAAGTCTTTGTGGCTCGTCGCTCCATAATACATGCTCATTTTTTCAAAGTGGCAACAAAGGACTTGCTGGCTAAAAGGGCACGTGTTCAGCTGTAACCGTATATTTTTTTTTCCCCTTCTGAACCGCAAAATAATGAAAACCCTGGTAGCTATCATCTTTCAAGCATCACGTCCCTTACATTAATACCAGAAAGATTTGTGATAAAAGCAAATCACCGCGCCTGTGAGGCAGTTCACCGTGTTCTGTAGCTTACTTTCAGATTGACCTTGCAGAAAGGGTCCTAAAGTTCTTCCTTAGTCACTCTTGACGTCATGTGAATTATTTTATCGATAACCCAAGAGCACCGTGTCATGCGTTCAAGGCGGATCCTTATTCAGGAACACACAGTGCGTTGTTGGCCGTGATCACTTTTAATTTGTGCATGTGCGTGTGTCCTAGGATGAGCACGTGGATTATTTTTTCAAGAGCGGTGATTATCTCGCGGTTATTTTTTTTATTTTTTTTTTAAATGTTCACACTCACAGCTTTGTTGTGTCTTTAATATAGCGCTTCACCCACTTTAATTTTTTTTCCCTTTCCTTTTGATTCGTAACACTCCAGAAGTGAACAGTTTCCAACAAACCTTGGTGGTTATTCGATGTCTTCTGCAGGGGACGAAGTGATACTTTCATTCCACCCAGTGTTGGAAAACAGCTGAATTTGGAGTTTCCAATCTATTTAAAGATCCTTCTATACGCTCATGATAAGGCCTTATACTGTACCAACAAAAAGTGCTTAGAATGGCACTACTCTGATGAAACACTACAGCTGTCCGTTTATTTGTAACAACTTAATAACGGATTTTTAAAAGGGTCTATACATAGTTCGGAACTCCGCGAAATTAACCAAGAATTCTTGTTTAATAAGCTCTAAAGCATAGGATAATGGAATTTTGGGCTATGTTTGTAAGGGGAGATATAGGTGCGGTATGTCTTTCCCCTTGGCCGTCTTAATAGAATGTGCAATTTATCTCCCCCCAAACATTAAAATAATAACTAGAGAAAAACAGTTTTTTGTTGTTGTTTTTTCCCCCGATGATTTTGTGAAAATGCTATAACTGGAAAAACAGAAAAAATTAAATTCACACATATTTGTTATATGCCTCTTGCATTTTTGTTTTAATTTTAGATAAAGATCCAGCTTAAAAAAAAGAATTGACGTCATACCAAAAACGTGTTGTGGACGAATGAAGGATTTCAGCGTTTCAGCTGTCTTGTGCTGATTTTTTTCCCTAGAAAAGTTAGATAAGTTGCTTCTTCTGATAACGCGTGCTTTCAAAGCCTTTAATTTTAAGGGCTGCAACTACAGCTTATGGCACGGGAATGCGAAATGCTTGTTTTCCAACACAAAAGGGCAGCGATTAACTCTTGGCAAAGCTGTAAGTAATCACCTTAATCGAAAAGACTGTACATCAATGCAGGGATAGGGCTGTTTGGATGGGACCCCAATCCAGCTACCATATGGCCCTCAACAAGATATTGTTGCGACCATGTCACTCTATCCAACGCTCTGCCGCTTGTGCTCTTTGACATTTCGATATTTTATTAAACTTAAAGCGTACACTTTTTTTTAATAAAAATTAATAATCGAACACAATTCGTTACTTGTTTTTCAAATCTACTTCTGGGTTTTGTATTATTATTTTTTTTATACACCAAGTCATGGCTTCTGCCTATTTTGTATTATTATGATTCACTAGATTCTGTATATTTACTATTGATACAGTCAGATATTCGTTCATTTCTAGATTTTTACACATGTATGCGGTTAATTCATACAGTCGTTGACGAGAATTATCTAAAAGTAAATTTCGATAATTCGATCATTATTTTTATTTTATTTCTTCTTTTTTTCAGGTTTTGTTTTTTAGAGAATAACTGTGATTACCCGAAAATTAAAAAAATAAAATAAAAATTAATGTATATAGGGAGAGGGAGAGGGGAAAGGGAAGTGTGGGAGGGGGGTATTAAAGTAACATGTCGCGTCATTCTTTTGTAGTTTCCATAAAGGGACGGCCCATGGCTTTAAGTTTATAACTATATATCTTGCTATTTTAAGTTTGAAGCTTTAATTTTTTTGGTGATGTTGCTTTCTGTGACCTTGTGTCATTGATAGCTATCAGAAATCGCGTACTGTGATACTGATGGTAAAGATGAAAATAACAAATGAAAAAAAAAAGAATAAAAATTTACTTTATAACCTGACGTGGTTCTTCGTAATGTCCTTCAAAACGGAATGATAGTTAACCCATTATAATTATAGACATTATGCATTCACTTTTTCTCCCCTCAAAATTGTTTTTGTTTCGCTCAGAATAGTGATGCGAGAGGGGGTAGGGGTGTAATATAATAATAGTAAAATTTTGTTAAAATCTGGAGCTAACTACAGCTACCGTGTTCTCCCTCCCTCTCTCTCTCTCTCTCTCCCTCTCTCTCTCTCCCTCTCTCTCTCTCTCTCCCTCTCTCTCTCTCTCCCTCCTCTCCCTCTCTCTCTCTCTCCCTCTCTCTCTCTCTATCTCTCTCTCCCTCTTTCTCTCTCTCTCTCTCGCTTTCTCCTCTCCCTCTCTCTCTCTCTCTAATTCTCTCTTTCTTTCTCTCACCTAGCATGATGTAAGGAAGAACGTAAGCGCATCGAATGTTTTCCTCTTAAGATTTAATCGAAAGTATTTGTCGAGAAATTGCAGGATTCAAAACGAAGTCACTATTCTCACTTTTCCGAGTTTTTCGCTCCTTCGAATAATACATGTACATGTACTCGTATAAATAAATTAACTTTAGAGAACCGTGTCATTGTCAGCTCCTATTTCGACGTCATTATAGATTTTTTTCGAATTCTTAGGGCCACATCCTCATCCTGAGAGGGCGGGGGTGAGGGGAGGGGAAGAGAACGAAGGGAAGGGGAGAGGTCATCGAGGCAAAGGCGCAAGACTCGGCACAGTATTGATCTTTAAAGCTTCGGCCTACATTCTTCCTCTTTATTTTGTGATATTTTTTTGGCTTATTAACACTGACAATGGTAGCCCACATGCCACGTAATTCTTAGGTCGGGGGCTGTCTTTTTCGGTTTGCAAGGCTTTATGAATTCTAAATTGAATTGATATTCAAATGCTGTAAGCTGAATGGAACACGGCCTATCCTTATCTTTATCACTCTCTAAGATATTCTCCAATGAGTAGGACGGGCATACCGAGAAGTAGGTGTACATAAAGATAGTACATTATCATGCATAGATGAGGATAATCATAAAATGTACAGTATTCATTATATTATTGGTTATTTCAAAAGGGAAAGTAAAGATGTCGGTGAAAAGACTGCACGTCTGCATAACTATTTAAACTGATTAGGGATTGTCAAGCACACATTAGAACTTTTGGACCCCCATGTCTATTTTTTTTCCCATCCAGTGAGTATGTTTCCTAAGCACAGCAAAAAATCTACTTCAAGATCTTTAGGTAAACCTTATCATGAATGTAGGCCAACGAGAGAGAGAGAGAGAGAGAGAGAGAGAGAGAGAGAGAGAGAGAGAGAGAGAGAGAGAGAGAGAGAGAGAGACAGACAGACAGACAGACAGACAGACAGACAGACAGACAGACAGACAGAGAGAGCGAGAGAGAGAGAGACAGACAGATAGACAGACAGACAGAGAGAGAGACAGACAGACAGACAGACAGACACTGAGACAGACAGTGAGTATGTTTCCTAAGCACAGCAAAAAATCTACTTCAAGATCTTTAGGTAAACCTTATCATGAATGTAGGCAGACAGACAGACAGACAGAGAGAGCGAGAGAGAGAGACCGACAGACTGAGAGCGAGAGAGAGAGAGAGAGAGAGAGAGAGAGAGAGAGAGAGACAGAGAGAGAGAGAGAGAGAGAGAGAGAGAGAGAGAGAGAGAGACAGACAGACAGACAGACAGACAGACAGACAGACAGAGAGCGAGAGAGACAGACAATCAGACAGAGAGAGAGAGAGAGAGACAGACAGACAGACAGAGCGAGAGAGAGAGTGTGTGTGTGTGTTAACGTTGAAACTGCTTGCAGCGTTGTCACTTTTAAATGTAAAACTAATATCGGCGCCATTATTGTAATCTCTGCTTAGATTAGACGTGGATCACGGCCGTTGTGTTCGAAAGCTCCTCTTTACGGTCTTTTTCCTCTCTCTCTCTCTCTCTCTGTCATTTGCTGCGTCATTGCTGGGGAATAGAAAATATGCTGTGTCATGTTCCGTCACACCACACACTCTCATCCTTTTATTGCGCATTGAAATGCGGGTAAAAGGACGGCTAGAGCATGTTTACCTTTGTGGACACTGTGTCGCCTATCTTATCGAAAGGTGAACTAGGGATCCCTTTTTTTTTAAGAACCTACACTTCGCAACGATCGTAACCGGTACATAGAATTAAATCAGTGCATTTAACCGGTACATAAAATATAATTTATGAAATTTATTGGAACTTAACGATACACCATAGTACCAGAAAAATTCCATAAGCTTAATGTCAACGAGAATTTCGTAATATTATTTAATACAGTGAATGTCGCATTATTATTTAATACAGTGTATGGGCCTTTGATGTGGGCTGGGGTGTACCGGGGAGTTTCCGCTCATTATTATTATTATTATTATTATTATTATTATTATTATTATTATTATTATTACTATTTTTATTATTATTATCGGGGTTTTTTTTTGTTTTTTTAATGAATTGATACCGACTAAAATAGACAAGGTAATAGATTTAGTTCTGACTCCGGCTACAGTGTCCTAAGGTGTAAAAATAGAACCATGGTCCACAAGATAAGTAAGATAATAGGGTCGCAAGAGAATAAACAACTTGTTTCCGATTGATGGAGCGCCACATGCACAATGACTCGACGAAACGAAACAACAGGGCAGCCGTCATGATGTGCCTTTTGCCAAGAATGGCCTTTTTTTTTTTTCTCCACTTTTCAAGACAAATGTGTTTGGTAAAACTAAAAGACTTGCTTATTCTGCATCTAACGCTTTGGTGTCTCGGGTGATATCTGGTCCTTTCTTTGCCATCTGGTCAGTAGTTGTATTCACCCGGAAGATTCCTCAGTGCTAATGAATCCATCGAATTGTTTTGCTCTGTCGAAAGTCGAGATCCAAAGTGACAGTTTTGTTTTCCGATTCGGTCGTTGGTGAACTCTTCAGACTGTACCAAGGGTTTGGATAAGGGATTTGCAAAGCTGCAAGCCTTGAGGCAGGAAACACTGCGGTGCAGTATTTAAGCCCCTTGCAGTTGCATTTTATATTACCTAGGTGTGCATGGAGGTAATACATGCACTGTGTGGTACAAGTTAAACCCTGCATTAACATTCTAGAGAGGCTACAGAAAAGAGCGTGCAACGTGAAGGTCTTTTTTTTTGTTGTTCTCCGTCAGGAAATTTTGACGCTTTTTATCCGATCGAATTAACGGTGTTCTTGCGAGTGGTGCAGTATTGATGGAACAAGATGTAATCGATTTAAGTGCACATTTCCTATGACTTCGCGTAAATTTTTTAAACGGATGCGTCCTGAATGCACCTACTGTTGCTCCCCACCCCACTCTCTTTTTCAAAAAACTAGCAGTAATGGTGTTGTAGCAGTAGTTGTTACTTAAATCCGATGTGTCATCAGTCTCAAACACCTCCACCTCGCTCCTTTGTACCAACAACACATTCTTACATCTCTCAGGTCCTGTTAGTTTTTATATTCAGTCCACCATTCCTATGTTTATGTCGTGACTTTGCAGAAAATAAAGGAAGTACATGTTGATTTCGATGATGACCTAATTTTTTTTTTAATTTCTCTGCTTAGAAAGATTGCGGCCTTTTGTCAAGTACGCAGATTCATCGCGGACCATGTACCATTTGGTATTGAGATGAAACCATCCGCGCTCATAGGCAATTATATTCTCTGCGTTACGAGGGTTTAGGTCCTTACGGCCGCTCCTTTCCAGATCTGCCATTCTTCAAAGCTGGCACTCTCTAGCCACGTTGTAACTGTTGTTTGGACAGTGTATTAACCTTTTGAATTTTTGTTTTGTTTTAAGTCTTTTTGATACCCTTTTATGTGCGACTTTGAGGATTTTTTTTAGTTCAGAAAGGTTTGTTGAATAACTTTTGATGACACCCGTATTATTTTGACTTTTAAGAACTTTGACATGACACATTTACTTTGTAGCTAGCTTAGAATTTTTGCTTTAAGCTCAAGCAGCTCACGGTTGTGTGGTACTCAGAGGCTGTATGGGAAACCAATCAGTTCTTGCATGTGTGTGTGTGTGTATATATACATATATATATATATATATATATATATATATATATATCAAGGATCATTCATTACTTATTTTATTTATTGTTGTTTGTTTGTTTGTTTGTTTTTCCTTCACTCGTGACGTACGTTATTTGATAACTTTCTTTTATTTCAACCTCAGCATAATAATCATTTATAATATTTCATTTGTTTCAGGCTAAAGCTTAACCCACTGATGCTTTTTAATGTGCTTATGTGACTTCCATTTGAGACCAAAGACTAGATATGGAGTAATCATTACTATGACTTGTGAAATAAGAGCAGCATTTGGACTCACAATAGGCAACCACATTTGATGGCGTCAAACGGCTCGTCCCCATCGCCGTCATGGGGCAGCTGCTCCTACAGATCATTCTCCTCTTCCGCCTCACGCCAACGCCAGCAGCAGCAGCTTCCACCCGAGCACTCTGCTTCGGTTGCGAGCTGCAGCAGTACCAGACTGCCGCTCGGGGGAGGTTACGTGGTGCCGTTCATGCCCCGGCAGCAGATGCAGGAGAAACTCCCAGATGGCAGCTCGCGCTTCAAGCTCTGCAAATACGCTTCCGAAATGTTGGACTCTTTGCAAGCCATCCGCCAAGATGATTGTTTGTGTGACGTCACGCTCCACACGGAGGAGACGGGAGGAGAGGGCATCAGAGCACACAAAGTCGTGCTGGCCGGAAGCAGTCAGTATTTCCGAGGCATGTTCACCCGCGGCATGCGTGAAGAGACAATGTCGGAGGTGTGTATCCGTGAGGTGAACATAACAAAGGAGGTGTTATGTACACTGGTGGATTTTGCCTATACTGGGGAGATTCACATCACCCAGGACAATGTTCAGAGACTGCTTGTAGCCGCCGCGTTCTTACAAATGCGCCACGTGATGGAAGCTTGCACTGTCTACCTTGAGCAACAGCTCGACCCGTCTAACTGTGTTGGTATCATGGAGTTTGCTCGAACCCATGACTGCATGGATCTTGAGGCGAAGGCAAGGCGCTACGTTCATGAACAGTTCTGTGATGTGGCAAAGCACGAAGAGATTCTGGACTTATGCGCTGAAGATATGGCTGAGATTGTGCAGCAAGAGGACCTAAATATCAAGTGAGTATACATTTACTAGGTGTCATTGGTGTTTGAATTTGCAATCTGACAGCTGGCTGTATATGATGATGGGCATGATGCTATTACAGCAGGAAAAGGAGGAGGGGGAAGAGAGAGAGAGAGAGAGAGAGAGAGAGAGAGAGAGAGAGAGAGAGAGAGAGAGAGAGAGAGAGAAGGAGAGAGAAGGAGAGACAGAGACAGAGAGAGATTGGGAGGGGGAAGAGGAGGAAGGGAAGAGTGAATTAGTTGGATATACCTAACTGGATTGGATATAATCCAATGCCAGGAATAATTAAGAAAAAAAAATTAGAGACAGACAGTTCCTATATTCAATGAGACCAAGTTTATCTTAATTCAAGTGACAATCTCAAAGGATAGGTTAAATATTGAATGAGAATTACTCTTGTGTAATCTGATTCAAATATTATGATTCACTTAAACCTGGAGGGGTCATAGGTTGAATGAGATTTTATACGTGTGTCATATGAGTGAATTAACCATCACGAAGAGACCCACAGATCATTAGTTAACTATGATAAACATGCTAATCTAATTCACACAATTAAATAAGATAAGACATGAAAGTAAGTACGTTAGATCACAAAACAAAACAGGGCCCGAACCAGCTTGATAAAGAAAAAAAAAATATAGTGAGGTAGGGGTGCGATAGAGATATGCAGCATCAGCAGGCAAGCTCTCTGTAATGTTCTTGTCCTATTTTCACATGCTGAAAATGCAAGTCATGGAGTGCATGGCTATGACGAAAACCTAACCCATGTACAATCATATTAAGCAAAAGATCTCTTTATACGTTTTATCACACATTTTTTGTATTCACATTCATTCATCTGATGGCCCGTTCATATTAGATAAATCTACCATCTTGCATTATTAAGTAAGGCATAGGATCCAGGTTCCCTCTATTATATACCATGCAACAGGAATAAATTTTTCTATTGAAGCTCAACATTGTTGTCTTTTCTATTGATAAGTATATCTGAGGAGCTGACCCAATGTAAATCGTTAAAGATGCATGGGTTATTGAAGGAAGAAAAAATGATTGATTCTGATCCATTAAAGAAATAACTGTTGAGCATGAAACATTTTGCCATAATGATATGGTTTATTAGTTTTTCCTAGATTTTATTCATTACTGTGAGGGATTCAGAAGGCTCTTAGGTGGTCATTCTTTAGCTGTCCTTGGAAAGGGATTTGCTAAATGATAAATTTTCACTCCAGTGGAAATAGCCATCAGGAATTCACAGTTTGAAGAATTTAATGCTGTCCAAAGATTAAAGAGAAAATGCTCAATGTGGGCAAATAAGGGCCTGAGTATGTATACTAATATAAAAATAATTAAAGTAGTGTTATCTTTTCATGTAAGTTTTTTTTTGTTTTTTGTTTTTTTTGTAATATTACCATTGTATAGATGCAGGAAGGACCGAGTCTTACCTGAGATTCCCAGCCTGCCTTGTGGAACCAAAAGTTCCTTATTATAAATCTTTACTTCATCACATGCTGTCCTAAATACCCAATTCTACTTCAAGTAGACAATGAAAGGACATTGTTGTGAAATACACATCTCTTTTATGTAAGATTGAAAAAAAAATCTTTTATAGATGGAAATCATTCTAATATGTGATATAAAATTTTAATTTTGTCTTCTTTGTCAACTCTTGTTCTAAAAATGCTTTGAACATTGAAAGTTAAGATAATAGATATTATTTTTCTGTGAGAGATTGTGTTTAGGTGTAAATTGAAGCTTAAATGAGAATGCATCTCATGTTTCATTGGTAAGTTACACAAGGCTTTGCTAAATCCAATTTCCTTAAGAAAAAGTCACAGGAATGGAAATTCAAAATACAGAAGAAATGAAAGAATAAGATGTCATCTCCAACACATTTCATTGCTGAAATATCACATTTTATTTGACATCAATCATTTGATGTATATTACTCTTATCCATGATACCTTAAATCATGTCTCTAGGCTTTGAAGTTGCTCTTGTTCTCTTTTACACAAGTGCATACGTGTATATTTTTATCTGGTTATCTTCCATCTTCTAGTCTCTTACAAAAGTTTTCTATTAATCTCCTGTGTTTCCACATTTTTCTTTTCCAGCTGTGAGTCAGAAGTGTTTTCTGCTTTGGTACGCTGGGCAGAGCACGACCCATGTACCCGTGTGGATCAGCTCGAGTCTTTACTGCTTCGTGGTGTGCGCCTGTCCAGCTTGGCCCCAGCCTTCCTGGAAGACCAACTGCAACGATGTCACTTGATCCGCCATGAACCCAAATGCTACAAACTGCTCATGGACAGAGTCAGACGACTCACTCAGCACACACCTGTTCCCTGTGCAAGCGCATCTGCATCTAGCTCCCAGTGCAAGGGGATGGCAGTATCCACCTCTGTGTGCAAATCAAGCTCCTCAAGTTCTTATGCAATTGAAGATACTGGAGAAGTGGGTATGGTTGTTGAACCTCCTCCCAGACGACCAGGAGGCCAGATGGTCATCTACGTGGCTGGTGGTTTTTATCGCAAGGTAACCTGTGTTTACATTCTGCTATCCTAAAATAATATATGACAGTTGTTTACACTGTAGTGGCATGCAACATACTTCATTAAAATTGGTTAAAAATATTAGAACATTAAAACATTTAAACTTATTTTAAGTAAATCTTTCATTTAATATCTGTACATAAAAATATAATTAGAATTTCTGGAAAAATTAATGATTGAGAGCTTGTTCTTGTCATTCATTTTATCATCATGATTTTTAAAAATAGATTTAACATTTTTTTTTTCATTTATCATAGCCATATTATTTTTACCTCCACCCAGTTAATGGATTCATTAAAGAGCTTTGAATGCTATGACCCTAGCACAAAGGAGTGGGCCCGCTTACCAGATCTGCTACGGCCCCGATGTGGGCCTGGTGTAACCACACTTCAGGGCCGGGTGTGTGTCGTTGGGGGTCGTGTAATGCAGTGTGGCATAAACACTGATGCATGCTCTCTTGATATTTATGACCCAAGAGAGAACAAATGGATCACATGCTGCCACATGAACCAGGCGCGAAGCAGGGTAGGGGTTGCAGTACTGGACAGCATGATTTATGCTGTTGGGGGTTCATCCGGAGGCGAGCTTCACAACAGTGCAGAAAGGTTTGTCAATTTGGGCATTTGGAATTTATTAATACTAAATAGCGTGTTTTAGCTCCGTACATATAGTATAGTATGAGTTTTGTTGACATTGTAATAAGGCAAGTGAGATACTGAAGAGTTACCCTTAATTAGAGAATTGTTTTTGTCAAGTTCATAAATATCATAAGACAATACAAGGAGTTGATGACACTGTCTTTCAGCCAGTCCAATGGGAATCAAATTGGAAATGAATTATCTAATAATGGAAACTGCCTTGTTGGGAATGAGGAACAAAACTTTGCATTCTATATCTTTTATTCGATTTTGCTATTTTACTTTTCCTGTTAAGAATTAAGGGTTTTTTTATCATCAGTCACCCCTGAAATATAGAGAAAAACTCATTTTGATTTTCAATAAGAGTTTGTTTTGACTCCAACTTTTGATATCTAAAGGCAGCGCATATTAATTCATAAAGTCTGTGAGACACAGATTAACATGTAGGGCACAGTAGTCCTTGACAAAGCTGCCCGTGTTTCTGACGACTCAATATGTTTGCAGGTACCACCAGGACACTGACCATTGGGAGTATATATCGAACATGAGGGAGGCGCGGCATTCACCTGGTGTGGCTGTCCTCAACAGACTCATATATGTTATAGGTGGCTTTGATGGAAGGAGGAGACTCCAAAGTGTAGAGTGTTACCACCCAGAGAGGAACCAGTGGGAGCTAGTCAGCCCACTCCAGAGGGCCAGGAGCGCAGCAGGTTGGGCATTTTTTAAATTCCTTTATAACAGAATCTTTGCCATTTCCTAATAGCATTACTTTAACTTTTTGTTTACATTAATTTGCTGGGCAAGTTTTTTTCCTCTCACCTTAATTTCTAATATTCTTTGTTTTGGCACATTCATTTTTTTTAGCTTTTGAGTATTTTGAAATGCTTTTCCATAATTGAAAAGTTTGTGTTAAAATTTTAAAAACTTAATACTCATTAACTGCACTTTTGATTGTATGTGCATTTTTTAGGCTTCAAAATAAAATTCCAATGAATCTGGAGCTGAAGGATTTGACTATGAATTTTGAAGGAAACTTATCACATGCGGTTGCTGGTATTTTTCATTCAGTTTAATTTAAAAATATGCCTAGCAGAAAGACAAATTTTAGGTTATTCAAATACAGATTTTGAAATTGTCGCAACTTTCATCCAGGCGTTGCTGTAATGAGAGGCCATGTGTATGCAGTTGGTGGATTTGACGGGACTCACCAACTGACATCTGTTGAGCGATATGACCCAAGCAGGAATTGTTGGGAAGAGGTAGCGCCACTTCTCAAGGCTCGCAGTGGAGTGGGTGTGGCTGTCATTGATGACAAATTGTTTGCCTTAGGTAAATAATTAGTAGTCACAAATGAGTCAATGTCTGCAACCAATGTCCTCTACATGTTAACCTCAATGCCTTGTTGGTTTTGCCAACCTTTTTATACGATATACTGCAAGTCCAATTAGGTCAAATTTCTTGTAAACAACAGGTTTCATCCACAATTACTCATTATTGGCTATTACTTTAATTTAATGGGCTTTTTTTTCCTTTTTCAGGAGGTTTTGATGGCAGTGACTTCCTTCCGTGTGTTGAGAGGTATGAACCAGACACAGACACTTGGCACCCAGAGACAAACATGCTGTGTGAGCGAAGTGGACATGGTGTCACTACAGGCCGCATGCCCACCCTTAGCTGACACAAAAATACCGACATACGTATATGCACTGCATTGATCTGCCAGTTTAAAGCAGTGATGAATGCCATTAATGAGACTTTGTTATGGGGGCATCTTAGCTAAAGAACATGAATTAGTCCTAAATGAACTGATGAGGTCATTAATATCTACCCGTTTGGCACAGTTTCATTGTCTGTGTTCTGAGGATTTTTTTTTATCCATGAAAGCTCATGGAGTTCTTGCTCAGAGGCTTCCTGTGGCACTAAGTGCCTAGCAACATATCCAAGACAGAACTGCTGAAAAGATAAATTCACAGATCCACCTTCCACTTGATGCAAAAATACAAAAACTAAAGTTAGTTCTGCGTGTGATTTTTTCATGAGGAAAATATTGGGTAAAAGTTAATTGAAGAACCCATATTGGGATATTGTTCAGTTGCATGGTGTGTATAATAAATACTGTTACTTTTTAAAACATGCTGTGGTCAATTCTGCTGTATATATGATAATTTCTTTGCTACTGTTTGAGTATGAGAGCCATAAATTTGAGTACTATTAGTGCTTCAGCTATGTTTTATGATTACTAATCTTCATGGTTTTATGAATATAGAATATTCTGCTCTACTATTGCTGTACAATTTATAACAGTTGTAGTATTAAGAGGCATGAGAGGGGTCATGTCAATACCTGAAAGGAAAGAAGAAATCTTGCTTCGATGTTATGTAGTTTAAACATTACAGACTTTTCGTGTTCAAAAGCTTAATAAAGCATGATGCTTTATGAGTTATGAAGCATACTCAATTTGGCAGCCACATGAGCGGTTCATATAGATGAAGGGTGCTTCTTTGCTACCCAAATTTGTATGTTCAAAAATATTGCCTATTGTTATCCATTTGCTCAAGATCATAACTCTTTACCTCAATATGTGTTTTATTTTAAAACACATCTGGCGGACCTCAAGTGTTTGTAATGAAGACAAACTTAGTTACCAGTATTTATATGTTCATTTTTCAAATGAACTTGAAAGTGCATCAATGTCTTTAATCCTCTTTATTTGTCCTGAAATGATCGTTGTGTCTATACAATTTAGCAATTTGAAAATGAAAGCAGGAGTTCTTTGTATTTTTGTTTTGATGCATTTTGGTGTATATGTGTTTTAATTCACAGTCTTGACATTAATGTTTTGCTGTCCATCCTTTCCCTACATTTTGTAACATTTACTTTTGTTTGCTCAAGCTACAATGTAGCATCTACGCACATTCATTAATGCAATAATAAATTTAATAGTTGTCTTTTTTCATCATTGAAGAAACTGATTTAGTACAGTAAAAGGTAGTAAAAGTCTCATTCCCTTTGAAAGATAATGATAGCTTTTAATTTTGTCTGAACTAATGTTTAAAATATGTAATTAATTATTTTCACCTAATTGCTTCACAGTTGAGAGACTGCATCAAAGTACTTGAATTAAAATCTCTCAATTAAATACCAACTTAAATTTAACTTTTGTTTATTGAAATATGTTTAAGAGTTGATCCAACATTACTGCAGTTGTCTCAATTTTTGTGTATCTTTTTCAGTGATTAAAAAAAACATTTTTTTTAATAGTATTTAAAAAAAATTTATTGAAGATAAATGAATTCCTAAAGCACCAACTCCTAATGTTCATAAAATCTTATTTGGATTTAAAATTTATCTGGAAAAGGAAAAATGTTTGTTTCTAAATTCATATATATCCTTTTTTTTATTTTATGTCCAAACTCTGTGTTTTTCAGTACCTGGGTTTTGATACCTAATTAGATGTTTTAAAAAGGGAGCTTCAAGGTGAGTCCAGTTGCAATTTTTTTTTATCGGTTATAGAAAAGTCTGTGAAGTTAAAATTTTTTCCTGCACATACATACTTAAACCTCATTTTTTAAAAATTTTTCTTCCTAGCACATGCTGTTGGAAATAACATCGTAAAGTAAGATGAAGTAATACAGACAAGTAACTGTCCTCTTTGTCCACTCCTGTTCAAAAGACATATCTTTCAATAAGTACTTTGAATGAGGGCAGAATTCCAAAGTTTATTAACAATATCTGTTTTGTCATCACCTGTGAATTTTACTCATTATTTTTTGTTGAGTGTCTTGCCCTAAGTATTTTTTAAAATTAAAATAGGGGTCCTCTTCCATGAATAACAGGGAGAAAAAGTATCATACCCCTTCTGGTTCTAAACAATCTGACAACAGTTGAAACTAATCTTTTTCAAATGTGTTCTCACAACACATGAAGGCTTCTTCAGAGCAAGATTACCCAAAGTCGTTAAATCAGTGGATGAATTGGAACACTTTTTGCTGACTATAAATTTTATAGTATGTAGAACCAGTAACTAGCCTTTGTTAAAGAGGAAGGATATCATGACTTTTTCTTCCTATTTTTCTTATGCAAACTTCTCTTTCTTTCAACTTTCCTTGTCCGAATGGGTGAACTGCACACAGAGCAATTTGTTTTACCTGTATCTTATTTTGCATGCCCTTGCCCTCTGTTCAAAATGTCTGGAAACAGTTCAAATAAGTTGCATGTTTCTCATATTGCATTTAAAGGTGTTGATATTTAGAACAATGCTTTTTTTCCCTTAGTTTTTCAGTGGTAAAAGTTGCATAATATTATTAGTGGGGGGTTGGCAATGTATCTTGTCTGGTTTATTTATTTTTTCAGGTCCTCTCATACAATTTGTTTTAGGCAACACATTCTCCTAAACTTGTATCGTCTGGTGTTTCTTGAGAAAATTCAGTTCTTAAATTTAACTTAAAAAATAATTTATTTCTTTATTTATCTCATTCAACATATTTGCACCATTGATTGCTCATTGTAAATTTGTACATTTCATGTTCCATGATAGCCCTATTATAATTTGAACATAGTGCACCAGCTTGCCATTTTTACAGGTCTTGAAATGGGCATAACAAGATGAATACCCACATGCATAAGAAAATTTAAATGACCGGAGTCATTGGTTGAGTCAATGCAAAAAGGAGTGGAAAACATCTGCTGATGTGTCATATGTTACATTGACTCTCTTTTTATACTTATGGCACTTTTGATCGTCAGAGGCCAGTTACTTGTGTGCAATTCACTGGCATCTCTTGAGTGAATGATTAGAAGATTCTATTATTTTAAAATTAAAGTCTTCATCATTTTAATAATACAGATTTAAGAGTTTTGTTGGTTTGGAGTTTTTTTCAACCCATACTTGCTACATATAAATTATAAGTCATATTACAAAAAATTTTCTCTTTGTGTTAGGTGTGGCATCTGCAATATTCAGGGATATAAAAAAATGTGAATGATTGGTAGTTGCTGAAAGCATGTTCTTACTTTTTTGCAGTTGAAAACAATTAGAAGTCTAAAATCTTGGATGAATTAATTTTATTAACAAGGTGCACAATTTTGATGATTATAAAAGCCTCATAGCTTTTTTCAAGTGAAAAGATGTAGGTTAATTCATTTTCCTAATTTTCCCTGCATTATATAATTTATAAGATTATTTATGTACATGTGCACAGATCTGTTTGCTAGTAGACAAGAAGTGTGCTTGTATGTGTAATTTTATGTCAGAATGTGTGTGCATGCACTGTGTATACTTAAGTTCAATCAATTGTATATGGCAAAATCCGGTGATTTGATCTGCATCTTTAGATGACATTGTGATATTTTTGCTCTGGTGCTTTAATTTGTTTCCAGTACATATGTCCCCAAAAAATAATGTTTTAGTAGCAAATCAGGAAAGACTTAAGCTTGTGAATGAATGAATGTAGGAGAACAAAATGAGTTATAGAAAAGATTGAAGCAAATTGTGTAAATTATGTATAAAGAATTGACAACATGCCAAGTGTTTGTAAGTGATTACAAGTATATTTATATTTTATGTAAATCCAATAGCTAGGCATATGTCATGAAATCAAATTCTCTGCTTACAAAAACCTCTTTTTATAACAATCAAATTTGCTTGGTAAAGGTGAATATAAATTGACAAGAAAATAACATTTCTGAAAAAGACGTTAAATTTACTCTTGCAAAATGTCATTGGATTCCTTTTTTTTTTTTTTTCAAAATAATACAAAACAGTCAACATCTTGAAGGGTGTTTATCTTGCAGGTTTAGATAAGGCAACGACTAGTTTGACTGAAATTTTCAGTACAGCACCAATTCAAAAATTTCATTTTTTTTTCTACCTGGTCCTTGCACCACAGAATGAAAACATCTGTTCACAAAAGTTTCAAATTATTTCTATGTAGTTGAAACAATTTGGAAGCATTCACATTGTACATAGCAAAGTGACCTTATCAGCCTTATTTTATCTCTTTTTGTTCAATTTGTATCTCATGGTCTCTATTATCTATATTTGTCAATCAAATGTTTGCTAAAATTTTGCATTTAAATCTCAAATTGGTCTTCTAGGCTCCAAGAGAAGATGTGTTCTAAAAAGTAGATTGTAGCTTTTTCATTTTTGAAATACAAATATAAAAAAAAAGAATGGAGAGAAAATTAATTTAATCCTTCATGCATATCTTGAATTTTCAATATAAATGGCTTCTGCCTTGTCAAGATCGGCTTTTGATAATGAAGTAGACATCACAGTAATGTGCAAGTGCAAGTAAAAATATTATTGTGAAAATATATTACTATGACATGTGGATCAAAAAATTTAAATGTAAGAGAATTCAATTTCAAAATGAACATGTCAGAATCTTTTTATTTTTATCTTCAAATTGATTTTGCTGTAATTACTTAATGAATGAAACGTGCACTAGACAAGAATCTTTATTATAATTGGCAATATTGATTTATACTGTGCCTTAATTCAACCTGTGCCTGAACATTTTCAGGACAGCAAAGAAAGTTAGAGGACAAAATGTGTGAATAAGTGGTTTTGAATACATTCAGGGAGGGAGGGGAGAGAGGGAACTGTGAGACAGTTTGAATGCATTAGGAACAAGAAGTCAGAAAAATATGTATATACTCACCACAGTCTTTCTTGTTAATGTTAGTAATATCCACAACTCATTGCTATGTGTGACATACATACCATTTTGACTTGCAAAATTTGGAAAAAAATGCCATGTTGGATACACTGATAAATACAAGTTTCTTGAAAGGAAAATGCTCTGTTCAGTGTTCCTTGTTTGACAATGGTTCTTCAGTAAGCCATAAGTAAGACAGGTTACAAAAATGTATGCTCTGTTTTTATGTAATAAAATATCATGTGGAAGAATTATCACAAGATATCTGATAAACCTCAAATTAGCAGCAAATCCTTTCAGAAAAGAATTTGGTAATAATAAAGTGAAGGTATTCTCATAGCATTCATCAGCAGCATCTATGACACTCGGTCAGTTTTCTTCTTCTTTCTGTTTTTCTCAGTCAAGTTTTTCATTACCTGATTCACTATATCTCTTCTTATCTAAGAGTTGTTTAGACCTCTACCTCTACCATACAACTTTTGTTTGGTAAAAAGTTGAAGGGATAAATAATTCCTAAGGAAAAGAGGAGTTTGGTACACTCGCTCAATTATCTAGTCTTCAAAATTTGTAACTGGAACTAGGAACAACATAAGCCCAATTGAACTATCAACCTGCCTCCAATTTTTTTTTTTTCAAATTTTGATACAAAGCTGCCTACATCAGGCTGTGGCTAAATAAATTCACTATTGACACACTGACAGACACCCCCCCTTAATTTTAGCCACTCTCACACTTAAAACTGTACAACCATTCACATTGAAATTTTCCTCACTTAATAGATGTTTAAATCTTATAAAATTATGGTCTTGATATCCAGGAACAATCAAATCTAGAGCCAGTAACAAAGCGTGAAGAAGTGACATCATGAAGTTTTGTTTTTTCCTTATTTCACCTTTGTCTGCAGTAATTTGTTCAATTTCTGTAGATCCATATAGCCAAACTAAATTATGAACCAACTACCACTGATACTAGTGATAGTGATATGGTGAAATGAAGCATATCATTTACACTCTGCTTCTTTTGGATAGAGCTTGATGGACTAAACAAGAATCGGTATGAAATTTCATGGAATGTAATCCTTGATTCAGTGACTAGAGATATAAGTCTCTGTCAATTTTAATTAAATATAACTTTCAGGTGCAACATCTCTATCCTCTCAGCATTAAAATTTAGTGTAAAAAAAGAGCCTTTGCCACAAAATAAATGCAAAAAATGCTTACCCATTCATTTATTCAACTGAAGATAAAGTCAGTATTTCAGCTGCTGAAATTGAAATTTAATTGATTTTGTATTTGAAACCGCTTTAAAAAACAGAGAAATTTGGGTGACACCAGAGAATTAACAACTTTCATTTACATCCACATCCATTTTTATTGACATTCAACAACCCCAAAATTCAGATAATCCTTGTTGTAAATTTTATTCCATTTCTTCATGAATTTCAAAAACTTTGGGAAATCCAGATTTTATATCATTTAAAAAAAAAAATCAACAGATCATTTCAAAATTATTTGCATTCAACAGTATTTGAATCTTTACATGGTTGAAAATATTTGTATGTATACAACAAAGAATAAATTTTCACACATTTTGGTGGACAAAAATAGTCAGTCGCCAGACTCTTGAATGCTTAGTATAACCAGTCTTCAGTGATTTAATAAAATTGCTACAGTCACTTTCTTGTATGCCATGAAACTAAATTTTATGGCTTAACATAGTCTTGGGTATATGCCCATCCACTGGTGCACCTGTACAATCTTGACTTGATTGTGGCCAGAGTCTATCGGTTTGTCCCTTGGAGGACCACACCAGAGAAGCATGTGATGCTAGAGACTTGACCACTTTCAGCTAACATATTATAATCTTTATATGTTCCTATGAAAACAGTGACAGTGTGTGCAAAGAAACTTTGAAGGATGAAAGTACATTCTTTAAAAATATCTCTTTTCTGATTTAAAGGTAAACAATAATGCAGTAGAGAGCAAACAATGATCTTGTTAAATGATTATTAAAAGCTCATGCTATTTTGAGGAAGGGTGGATTTACTACAAAAAAAAATAATTGGAGCACAGAAAACGAAACTATCAATTCATAATATTTGGACTTAAACAAAATACACAACTTTATTCAAATTACAAATTCTATGAACCAATTATTGCCCTGTTCATGGTTCACCAAACTTGTTTATATGTTAGTGCTGCTATCGTCAAAATTTTGCAGAACAATATTTATCGGTATTTTCAGTATTTAAGCCTGGTTTAAGACATTACATTGCATTAAATATAAGTTTGCAAATGTATAAAACATATGATAACTTGGTACCTAGTACAAATTCTGCTTGTGAAAGTCCTGGAAAGGCAAGAAGCCAGTGACAAGTTCTTAAAAAAGTTGCATTTCATTAGAGACCAAAACAGTATATAACTTTTCTTTCTTTTTTTTCTAATTGGAGACTTAAATATAGCTCTTGTAGTGATCTGTCCCGTCTCCAGCATCAGGAGGGGGGAGTTTCTATTTTGCCAAGCACACAAAGAAGAACACCTGCAGCAACCAGGGTGATGCCAACCAATGTATCTATGAGAGAAAATACAACAGTTCGAAAATTGAGTCTTCAAGGTTCCCCATATTCTGAATCCCATGTATGAAAAGCTAGTTAATACAACAAAGCAGTTAAATTCAAGAATCAATAAGAAACACAATTAACTGCATTCATGTATAATTAGTTTAAAAAAACATATTAACCAGTTTGAACTTAAGATGTATGAGAGCTATTAAAAAAATCTCTGTTTTTAACATTAAAATGTTTTACACCTATCAGTGAGTGATTTTCAATTGAAACTTTACAAAAAAAAGTCCTATTTTTCACTTCTTATGCTTAAACAAAGGACAATATAAAGTGATGCAGTGGAAACCTCAAAATCCAAAGTCTGATTATTCGAATTCCTCATAAACCGAATTTTGAAAGTTGATATTTTATTTTTTTACTCTTTGGCTTTGTTCGAATCGGAATCATATTTCGAAGTCTTTCTGATTTGATTCTCTTAATTTGAAGTCGATACCACCCCATAAGGCATCACAAAAGTGCCACAGGCATCTCTAAAGCAGCAAGCAATGCCAATCACTGCCCAAGAAAGGCTGATCAGTGCGCTTTCAAAGTGAGAAGGGAGCGGATGCTCTAACAATTAAGTGCCAGTACTGATACTGATAGCAACCTGGGACGGGGGAAGGGGAGGGTTGCTCTTTGCAGGCACAGAACACTCACTCAATGAGTCATAGATTGTTATACGATTCGAATACTCTTAATTCGAAGATTTAATCCATTCCCATACAATTCGAATTTTGTGGTATCCACTGTAGTCATTCCCAACATACTGAAGTTTATTTGCTTTTCTCCAAGAACATGTGAACTCAAAGCAGTAAAGATAAAGGTCATTGAGTTAGTTATTGGTACAGCAAGTGTTAAATCTGAAATAAAAAAAATAAAAGCAATAATGAAATCAAATCTTTTTGACAAACGCAATGTAATATTCTAATATGGTTAAAGAGAATAAAACATAATCTTCCAAATCTATTTACTTCCTCTTTCTACCTGAGATTAAAGTTTCAAAGGCTAAAGTGACTTTACATAGAGAAATAATTTGCGATGTTTTTCATAACATAAGCATCTCTTGCTTTTACCAATACTGAGCCTAGTTTAGAAGTTTACTAGGAATTAGTCTGCATGGGCTACACATGAACAAGGGAGATGACTACCTTTAAGTTCAGTGAATCTTGTATTGTACGATGTACTTGAAAGTCCCCAATTTTTCTCCCTCTCTAGATTTTATCTAAAATGTCTATACTCATTTGTAACAGAACTGACACATGAGGGTAATGAGGAAAAGTGACATTGGAATGATATTAAAGTAATTAGATCATTCAACAAGTGAATCAGTGCAATGTCTTTCAGACAGTGGAGATGAATTTCCCTCATTGCTGGTCTCAAGTGATCTTCA
>JAWDGP010005555.1:267500-340000 GCA_033675545.1 Elysia crispata
TTCTTTATTTTCCAAGCTAATTGCAAGCACACAATCTAACCTCCTTTATCTTCTCCCCTCCCCATTTCACTAATTTGGCTTAGCCGTAAGGCTTCCTTTTGGATATTATAATAAGATATGATAATGGATATATGATGCTGTATTTTTCTTTTTATTGGTCATTCATTAGAAAATGATTTACACTTACTTAAGGCATTAATAAGTTATATGAGGCAAACATTGGCTTGCTGTATGGCCCAATCAAACGAAGCTCTCTTTAATATGATAGAGGTTCTGTACACATTCGGGAGTCATTCCGCATTATTCCAGCTTAGCTTCTAATCTACTCCTCCCCACCCCATTTCATTAATTTTGCCTGCAGCTATTAAATCTCACCCCTCCATTTAATCGATTTCGCTCAGCTACTACTCCCCGCACTATTTCAGACTAATTTCGATTAGGCTGCGACTGTTTGATTCAATTTGATTTTCTTACCATATGGCTACGTCGTGGGAAAAATGTTAACCAAAGTAAATTACCGTTCACTCATTCAATTGATACAAATGCGTTTCAATGGGAAGTGTCGGTTTCACAATGCCTGAATCTGATCCTATCTTCATCGCAAAGCCATGGTGTCCATTGCTTTCTGCTTTCCAACTCTTTTGATTGCATAGTATTAAGGATCTCGAGTCTTGGTGAAAGGTCAGTCTTGCAACATCAGTTTACAATGATAGTTAATCACTTAAATGTGCCTCTTGGGTAGGTCCGCAAAAAGTAAAGTGAAAACCTGCTATCTCTAAGCGAATTGTTAGTGTTTGCAAGCTACAGCTTAGCCGCCTCTCACAAACAAGAGCTATAATTCACAATGAGTACTTCAACAAGAGTTTAACTCCTTTTTTATGCCATGTAGGGCAATTTTATCGGTTATTGGCAAAAACCTCGTAATCCACATAATCCAAAATATATGAGTGGAATGAATTTAAATAGATGTATAATCTTGGGGTATACTGCACATGAAGACCTTAATTAGTCTGAGAAATTTGTCTTATTGTCAATGTCTTTTCTTATTTTCTTTGTACATGTAACTTATTTATTTTTTCCTCTTCTGCTTGTTTGAATTGTTAATGGACTATGTTTTAGACTATAGACTAGTGTCACTATGTTAAACGTTTGTAAATAGACTATTGTAAAGAGCTTCGAGCCTACAAGTAGGAAGAGGCGCTAGGAAATAACTTCATTATTATTATTATTATTATATTGTGTTCACCGTATGGAAAATTCAAACCTGAAACGATATAAAAAAAAAGTTGAGAAAATCAATAATCAAGCCTTCGAAGCCTTTTTATCATTTTTTTAATTTAGTTTTAGAAACAGATGTATAAATAATTTTGTTCATCATCATCGTTCTCATCATTATTCACTCTCATGATTCTCATCGTCATTTAGTTTCATGTAACCATTTCTGTTATGGCTAATGTCACTGGCATCGGTGAGGGAATGATTGATATTACTATCTCCAGTATCACCATTATTGTTATAACTATTAGGTCTTATATATATATATATATATATATATATATATATATATATTTACTACTGTTGCATTTGTCCCCATTAGCACTACGATTATCGACGATACTTTCATCAATGTAAGTTTAAATACGATTAATATTATTGACTCTTTCAGTATTACGCATCTCTCTCATGTTGCTCTGATCAAATAAAGATTGATCGAGTATCTTAAGATTATTGTTATTTTTTCCCATTAATATCTTTTGTTATGATTATATACTTGCTAATAAAGTTGCTGTTAACTTTATCAATTCTATAAATAAATGTATTTTACTCTAATATTTTGAAGGAAAAAAAAGAAGAAGAAATATATAATGTTATAGACTCACCCAATAACGATCAGGAGTAATTTTTAGCACTTATGTAAAGTTAAATTGTTTAATGTCTTTTTGGCCGCTCACTTGATGTAGAAAGAGAGGTCGCCACAGTATACCCATTAGCAGCATAATTATTTGGTTTATTCCTTAATATTTGGGCCCCATTTTTATTATAGCATTCTTGAATTTCTTTTTATCGTCTATTTGATAATATCATTGTTCCTTGGTCTTGTTTTCATGTTTTATGATGACGTGTAGCCGAAAGCTTACTTGTTTTGTTTTATTTTATAACTTTTTAAGCGGCACTATATATATATAGTTGTGTGTCAAATAACATAATAAAAGCAGTGCTCGATAAATAAAGCGTGGTATATTTAAAAAAATTGTAGGCAGGACAATTTTTCTAAACATATATATATATATATATATATATATATATACATTTCCTTTAAATTGTGCTTTATAATTATCATAAGATCGAGCCTGGTTTGAACATTGTTTTGTCCTCAGAAGTTAAAAATCAAGTCAAGCGAGATCAGTTATTAATTGTTGGAAAGAATGGATGTTCTAACCTTCAAGAGAGTGTACGAGAAACTCTAAGAGGAATGCAACGAGTCAGTGAGCTGCTGTTTTTATCCACAGCATTTAAAGACGGTCGAAACAGAGAAAAAAATGCACAGTGTCTGTTCAGAAAAAAAAAATGAAGCGGAAAACTACATGGTCTTTCACTGCAGCATAATGTTGCCCTATCGACTTTCCCTTGATCATAGATTTGTTAAGTTTAATTATTTTACAACCTCTCATTCTTTCCAATTTGGCAATAAATTTGAAGTTTTGGCTTCTGTTTTAAACCGTTATATGTCAAAGTCATTTGAAAGCCAAATGTGATGTGGGAAAACAACACATGCATTGAATATTAAGAATTTTTTTCAAACAGACTCTTAAACCATAGTAAGCTTATTTGAAAAACAGATCTCGTAAAGTGAGAAATAGACCCATCATGAGTCAAAATTTTCTACAATAATGCCGATCTTGCTTTCGCGAATATGATATTCCAAGTTTTATTTCAACATGGCTGAACTTCCTGTTTAGTGGGCAGATCGGAGATGAAAACAACCTAAGGCCTCGGCTCTCGGACCTCATTGAAATAATGATCTAAATCTAGACTCGATATAAAGGCCAATATCAGCTTGCATTTACCCCACTACCCTGCATTGGAAAACGCTTGATACTGAAGTTGAGATGCTTTTAAATTCTCTAGATCTACGTCTAGATCTAGATCTAGATTGACGCTATGCTTGCTAAATTTTGTTCCGCGGATTTCAGTACATCATGACATAAATGCTGATCTAGCCAGGGTTTATGATCTAGATTCTAGATAAAATCTGGATCTAGATCTATAAAAGGTTAAATCATATCCTAGATCAGTTTTGGTCCTAGATCTAGATCTAGATTTAGACCCTGGTCGAATATCTAGTTTCTTTATATCTCGAGACATTAGCTATGGACCAAGAGGAGTTTCCTGGGACCTCCAATGAAGACCAAAATGCAGCTGCTATGGATATGTTTTATGGCATTGCTGATGATGGAGATTTGGTCATTCACCGAGTTGAATCAGATCAAGTTGTTTACAAACCACAACGACACAAGGTGAAAATGTTGGGAAAATATTTAGTAGGTGGCATGCTAGGAGAAGGCTCGTATGGAACAGTAAAGGAGCTGCTAGACACAGAGAGTCTTTGCAGGAGAGCAGTTAAAATTCTAAAGAAAAGGAAACTTAGGAAAATACCCAATGGAGAGCAAAATGTTCGCAGGTGAGGCAAACCATCTAATGTAGAAACAAGCAAAGGGAGAGTGGATTGGCAAAATTGGCGGAAAAATGCAACAATGACTCAATATTTTGAGAGCACAGCTCTTATAAAATAAGATATAGCCTAGGGGAAAATTGTATTCATATATGCTAATTCAAGATTTTATTCAGTGTCAGGTGTCTAGATAGTGAGTGCATTCAGCGCTGAAGTTAGTCTTAGGCCTATACATTTTTCATCCATTAGTATTACCAAGATTATAAATTTTTTTAACTGATGTAAAATTTAAAATTAGAACAAATAATTAATAACTATATTGATTAAAAAAAGGATTGGAACCACCACATACTTTCTCTCACAGGATTAAAAATGAAAGCTAATAATTTAAACTTTTCTGAACAATTATTCCCACTTGCTTAGTTGCTATAGGTCTACATTTTAAATTGAATAATTGATAATTCAAAATCCAATACAACAAAAAATGTTTAACTTTCAGTGCACATGTTTGTAAACCAAACAAAAAAAAATGTATCTATAAACTTCAGTCACCTATTTACCTTTTTTTATGTTTTGAAATCAAGTAAAATTAGGAATATTTTATTACGAACCCTAGTGCTTATTACATTTACACTGGTCAATTTTTTTTTTTTAATTGAGCACATTATAGATTCTTACAGAACAAAAGATGTGAGAAAATCTCAGTTTTGAAAGATTGTAATTTAATCATATTCCATTTGTTACAGGGAAATTTCATTGCTAAAAAGGTTGCAACACCGGAATGTAATTCAGCTCATTGATGTGATACACAATGAAGAAAAACAGAAAATGTGAGTTCTACTTATGGATGAGGTGAAGCCTTAAATTGAGAAGATAGAAAAAAATAAATGTTATAGCAATGAAAAGAAATCATGATGTTAGAATGGTGCTGGAGAGAAAGCAAGACCAGCATCCTTTATTATTGGCAAACAAAAAATAAAAAAGACAGTAAAAAAAAGTATGAAATAACTCTAGGTTAATTTTTAGAAAATTGTCATTTATTCACTCAGCAGGGATACCGAGTATACACGGTTGTCCTATTACTTACGTGCATATGAAAACCGAGAATACACGGTTTTAACTTTTCATGTCTATTTTACTTTCCAAACCAACATTTAGTTGTGCAAATCAACTTTATAGGGAAGGGAAACAATAAACTGGGTTGCATATGTAGATCTAAATAAGTCATTGTTTGGCTATTGAAAAAAGTTAAAACTAGATCTAGTTTTGTAGACTAAACCTAGATCTGGCTTTGGATGTGTAAAAATGTAATGAATGGATTCTCCAACCCCTCCTTTTTGTTATCTGACTGTTGTATTAAAAGTTCGAATGAGGACATATTCTTTTTTCATCTAAATTATGTGTACATAGGTATTGTCACAGTGTGACAAATTTTTTTATTCGGTTTTCGAAATGGGTGTGTCACTTGAAAATTCTTTAAAAAAAGAACTAACCAATATTTTATTCCCAAACTTGTTATCTTTGGGGCTTTATATCTACTAATGCATCAAGTTCTACTGTTTTATATTCATAATTTTTTTTAAAATAGTGTTTTAAATTTACCTAAATAAGGCCTGTGACATTGAACATTTTTATAGATAAGATGTAATGCGGAGTGAGTTAACAAGGGAAGAACATGTTCTTAGAAAAAAAGGAGCCATTCTATTGATGGTCACTCTATAAATTTCCTTGCCATAGGTTGTTTTTTTTTAACTTTTATTTTTTTGTTTGTAGATTAAATTACAGATGCTTTGGTAACTACTGCTATTGCAAGTTCATGAATGGATGAAAAAGACACAACTACTATTGGACCCTTTAAGTTTTTCTTGGTCATATCTGTAGGAAACACAAAGGTTGTGTGTGTATGTGCTTTGTTAAGAAAAGCGCGGGGGGGGGTTAGTTTTATTTAATTTATCAAATAGGAATGCTGTTTGTCCTTTCAGGTTTAGAAACTGTGCACTGTTTTCCAACTTTTTTTTCCAGGTATATGATTATGGAATATTGTGCGAGTGAACTTCAGGAGATGCTGGATAGTGTGCCAGAAAAAAAGTTTCCTGTTTGGCAAGCACATGGGTTTGTACACTCACATTTTAACTTGATCCCCATTTATTCTTATTGTTTAAGATAAATCCTATAATTTAAAGATTCACATTTTCAAACCACATAATCTCAAATCTGGCCCTTAATAGACTTTAATGAGTAATGTAAAACTTTTCTTTGTCAGTTCTTGGCCTCGAACACAACTTTTTTATGTTTAGAGTAATGAAGGTAAACTGAGATAGTTCATCTAAAAAAATAAATAGTATTTAGAGTCTATTCATGAGTCAAAATCAGTGCATGACGTTAGCTGTGTATTTCATTGTGTTGCAACATGAACTAAAGCTTTTTTGCTAAACAGTATATCTGCACATCTAGTTGCTGCAGGGATTATGAGGGAAGACTTAAGTTTACATGAATCCTGGTGGATAATTACATTTTAAGGGATAGAGGCTGCAAGGGTCCATAGATATCGCTACGTTTACCAATACCAGGCATTTGTTGGGTGTCATGATTATTGGGGGTTTTTTTTTTCATTTCTTTTTGCAGGTATTTTTGCCAGCTAATAAATGGATTAGAGTATCTACATAGTCAAGGCATCATTCACAAGGACATTAAACCAGGGAACTTACTTGTCACAAATGATGAGTGTCTCAAGATAACAGATTTGGGTGTGGCTGAAGTAAGACTTGAATTTTCAGCTTGATTTACTGTTCTTGTCTTAAAACTAGATCTATGCAAATCTGAATCGAGCAATTTTCTTATGATGCACTCAATGCAAAATGTTTTATTACTGTTTGTCACAAGATTACATGAAATTGATAAAGGAAGTAAAAATGTCTATTCAATGTTTTTGCCCTATAATTTTGATCCTTGAAGGCTGGATCCTGCACATCTTTGGTGGGTACCCATTTCCATCTTAGCCTGATTTCCTGAGTGTGCTTTAGCAACTCTTGTGCATTCACTGTATTAAAGACTTTGCTGGATATGCATTTGTGCTGATTCCCAAATAAAATGGTAGCTGAATTCTGTCAAATATATGATTGTGGACAACCAGCTTTAGTGATGATTTTTTTTTCTTGTCCAAGGTTTCCTTCTCATTGTTAGATTGCCAGTTAGGACCAAAGAGGAAATTTGTACATATATTTTTGTGGTCATACTTGTCCTTTTCCCAGGGTTAGGCTTACATTCTGCTTCTAAGTGGGTGCCTATAAGGTATATTCTACTTTTAGATGAGTAGCCCTTCATGGCTGACAAATTTTGCCTTTTATATTTGCAACTATCATACACCAACCAGGGCATGTTCTTCTATGCCATTGAATCCCAGCGCCGTTGCTGTATGGTTTTGATTCTGAATCCCTTATCTTGATTTTTTTATGAAGAAAAAGAAAAAGTTTAAAATTTTATGAATTAATCTTTAAAATGCAAGTCCAAGCTTTATATTATGGTTAAACCTTCTACCACTGAAAGCAGTTGTTAGTGAGATTGGCTGGGTTTGCCCAACAGAATCCTTTCTTTTGGAATATATTCTTTAACAGTTTAAGCTTTTATTGACAAAGTTTATAGGGATTTCTCTCATTTAATAAACCATCTAGCTAAATCACAATATTTTGAGCTTAATAAAAAATTCATAACACCATGACTTACATGATGTATCTGTTGACCACCTGCAGATCTACCATTATAATCTAATCCAAGGATATTATACTTCAATCATCTCTATAAACCTAGTCACACTGATAAATTGATAAAATATCAT
This sequence comes from Elysia crispata, assembly GCA_033675545.1. NCBI lineage: Eukaryota > Metazoa > Mollusca > Gastropoda > Plakobranchidae > Elysia > Elysia crispata. The sequence continues at coordinate 275,009 of JAWDGP010005555.1, forward strand.
TACTAATTCACTTTAGTTTCCTATCCTAACCACAGCCTGTTCAAAAGACACCGAACTGTTCTCCAAGCATGGAGCCAGCAGATTTTTTTTTTAAACCTTGCTCTTTCTCTAGTTTGAAAGACTTGAGGGTCTCATAATCTCATTTGCATTGAGCATGAAGTCATTATGCTTCATGATCTTGTCTTTTAGTAAAGAAAAATGCAAAACAAGTTTTTTGATGGTGGACTAACTCACTGAGTAGCAGGTGGGTGCAGCGAAAAAAATACAGAGGAGGAGAAAACTTATATTTTTAAAGCAATCTTTGAACATGTCTTTTCTCAATGAAGGCTTAGTAAAAATAAAGATTGTAAAAGGTACACTCTTCAAACATGGCTTTATTGGAACAATTTTCTCAGAATGGAATCAAAGGGTTCTTGATGAAATATTCTTGTGATGGGATTGAAGTTTTCCTTTTTCATTCAATGACATTTTATATTGATATTTTCGATTCCCATGCTGAGAAGTTGGCCTTTTTTTTTTCACATTTCACAATTTACTGCACACAAGTGTACCAAGATTGAATTTTCTATCCATTCATAAAAGAATCAGTTTTGAACAAAGTTAATAAAGAAGATGCCACTGATTTTGTCTTTTATTTTCCTCTCTGGTAAAAGGCTTTAGGTCAGTTTGCCAGAACAGATGAATGCAGAACAGGCCAAGGATCTCCAGCATTTCAACCACCAGAAATTGCTAATGGTCAAGATGTTTTCTCAGGTTTTAAAGTGGATGTATGGTCCTCAGGTGTCACATTGTAAGGAAAAAAATAACTTTTTATCATTCGTTATAAGTTTTGAAAATCAAGTGCTCTGTTAAGTTTGGCTTTATAAAATTCTCTTGCATACCTTATGGTCATCTATCTCAGTGTTTTATTTTTTTTAAGCAATACGATTCTGCAAAACTTGATTAACACAATCTAAGATTTTCCTTATTACAAATCTGAACAGCCATTTCATATTTTTTTAATTCCCAGTTAAATTTTTGGAATTTGATCCACACAAAATCACTTTTATGTGCTTCATGACCTAGCTCTGAGAGGAGTTCTTTATTGCGTAAATTGTGATAGTATACAAAGATTTTTTCAAAGGTACAATTGATATCTGATTTCTTTCACCAAAGTTTTTGCAAATCATGGTTTGGGGGAAAAATTACTATTAAGTTGCATAAAATCTATGTATCACGTATGTAAATAAGAGTATCAAATAGGGCAGAAGTCGTCTACTGTAATTAAAGTTTATTCTAGATCAGTTTCAGTCTTTTCTTGAATGGTACATTTTTTTTTTGTAATTTAGTTATGGAAAGCTAAATACTGATGTAGGTCACAAAATTTTATCAATAAAAGCCAGTCATTGTCATTGAGACTTTTTATGGTGTTGCAAAGCACATCATTACATTAGCCCTCATTGGTCGAGGACTCTGCAAACCCAGCATATAGGATATTATTTCCATATGCCTAATCAACTAATATGATTAATAATGAAGGCAAAATGAAAATAATAAACCCTTCTGTCATCCAGAGTTCTAAAAATCATTGAATCACTCATGTGTGGTTTTCTATCTTTCATTCTGAAATAATAAAGTAAAGACAAAAGAAGAATACAATCAACAGGATAATAAGTGTAACATCTTTTAGACCCATCTCATTTTATTCAGTACAAAAAAAAAAGATATCACTTACAGCACTTATAAGATTTGTTTACGTGTACATTTATGGTAACTTTTTTGTTTTTGAGGTGGGTAGGTGCATTTATCATACATTTATATTTCTTGTTTAAGCTCCATTTTATTTAACTTTTAATCTTTTGGCTTTGTTTTTCAGGTATAATATAACAACCGGAAAATATCCTTATGATGGAGACAACATTTATAAATTGTTTGAAAATATATCAAAAGGAGATTACAGTATACCGGAGGGCGTCTCAGAAATGTTGTCAGATTTGTTAAAAGGTATAGTTTTCAATTTCAAAAACTATTAGAGATATGGATTTTATGTTTTTTTGTTGTTTTTTTTTTTTAAGGGGTAATATATTTATATTACTTATAGACTTCAAAACATCATGAAAAAAAAAATCAGATGTTATACATGATCTCTTTTTGTGTGGACATGAATAAAAACCGTGTTTCATTTTGTAGAGCTCCAAAAACTTAATTTGTTTTTCAATATGATAGCAAAAAGGATAACTTATCACATGTACGAAGTGGTACAATATATTAAGTGGGTTCTCAAAAAGTACCTGGCTTGAATACACACATTTAAAAAAATTTAGCGTTGCTATTCGCTACCATTTGTTTGCTATTACTTTAAAATTTGCATTATTGTGCTTTGCTGCTAGAAGTTTGTAAAATATGGTAAGCAAAGAGGGAAGCTATTTTAAATTACTTTTAGATGCAGACTTCTAGTGACTAAAATTTAGATGCAACTAAAGGGATAGACCTTTAAAGGCTTTATTTTGTGATTAGTATTCATGTCGCCATTGTTTTGAATGAAGGCCAAAGTATTGATATCTAGATGTGATCTAATGGTAAATTAACTTAACTAGATTAACGGCATAGTCAAGGCTTATAAATACCTTAAATGTGTGCAACATAAATTTAACATGCACTATCTTAAATCTACACTGAAGGTGTCGGTGTAGAATGCTTAAGAGATCAAACAAGAGAAAACATTCTACTCTCTCATCAATTTAAATGAAATAACTTAGATTTGAAGATTGATTTTTTGTTTAAACTTAAATTTGCTTTGTGCGCCATTTGTTTAAATAATTACATGATAAACATAACAAAAACAATGTGATTTTCATTTTTTTTTTTTTTTCAGATAACCACAAAACTTCTCTGTATTTTAAGTTTTAAGGAGTTTTCCTTTAATTATTCAAAATTATAAAGGTCATAGATAAATGAAGTAAAACAACTGTATTTGTTTCATTGTGTGTGTCCATCATAAGTTTAGCTGGAAGTAAACTGTTTCACAAATTTTTGCATGGCTTCAAGAAGGCAGTTAGTTAAACATGTTAGGAAGGCTTGCGTCATATTCGTCATCGTGAACCTTTCTGAAGATTATTACTTGATTTTGTTAGAAATAGCAATGACAAAGTAACACATTTTTTAATACTAAAATGTTGTTGCCTGATTCTTTCTCCTTAGGAATGTTAGCATATGATGCAACAGTTCGCTACACCTTGCAACAAATAAGGCAGCATCCGTAAGTTTCAGTGGAATTAATTGATATTTAAGCCTTAGTCAAATCAGAACATTATGTCTTTATACATGTGTTCCTTGAGGAATAAGTTTCAGTGTCCTTGATCAAAACATAACATTAAATTAAACCTCCTCAACCATTTTTTTTTGTTGGTTTTATCAATTAATTCTTTGGTATATTATAGTTATTTTGTGTAACTATTATTACACTATTTTCTGGCATTTATCTTTTTCATAACTTAAAAATTCATGTGCTTTTTTTTTTTAACTTTATCTGACATTGCATGAAAAAATGCATTTGCCCAAAGTTATTCTCAACACATTCGCAATTTTTCTCTCTTTCAGTTGGTTTATTAAGCAGCATCCTCGAGTATTTGCCAGTGTTAAAATTCCTCCTCGGCCAGAAGATCCTGATGATGTGCTGCGCACAATGACAGTAATCCCCAGCTTGCATGCCATGCACTATGGAGATGATTCAGAGGAAGACGAAGAGGACGAAGATCAAATTCATGAGTTCTCTGTGCCCTGTCATGATGAACCTAATGATGAGCATGTGTCATTGTCATTTGGAAACGAAGGTCAGAAACAAATGACGGTGTTGTTAAGCTACTGTAGTGATGAGATACTTTTATGAACACAATAAAAAAAAATAGGTGTGGAAATGGTCATGAAAATGATAGTTATTATTCATAGATAAGAATAAAATTTCCATGCTTAAAGTGGGCATATAGCATTCTACTGGCATATATAGTTTGCAGACTCATCTTGGGCAATACGTTCAGAGGCTTAAATCTTTGGTATCTGTCTCAAAAGATCACATTCTCTAAGTCCACCATCTGTTGTGACTTAACAAATGTGAAATTCACTTTGCATTTGATCTTTTGCTCGTGACTTAGGATAGTGACCTGAGTTTTTAACAGCTTATGCAGACCAAAAACAGGTCTTGATTAATAGAAGCTTCATTTTGTCTATCATAGTATTTAGTGGAATGCCTATACAAGCTGATAACATTAAATATAAGACAATATAGTGACCAATAAAAATGATTTAGATATTTGTGGACTGGTTCAGGAATCAGATTTAACCTTGCTTGTTTTGCAGTTTGTATTCGATATTTTATATGATAATTCGGGGCCAAAATCATCCTGTTGATTTAATGAAATTGAAATGCACATTTAACCAGCAGTTACAATTTAAGAGATGGCAATGTAATGCTGTACACAAGTAGTTTTAATGATATTCTGTATACCCCTAGTGTAACTGCTTGTCATTGTTTGAAAGCTTTTACATCACATTTTTTTATTTGATATAGCAGGAGCACATGTACGAGCTTAAATAAAAGATAGTTTTCTATACAGAATATGGCGGGAGAAAAGTTGGGCTTGAATCATTGGAGTTCAATGAAGAAGTTCATATAAAAAGAGTGCAATGTCTTTTGTTTTATTGAATTTCATTTTTTACTACCATTTTTTTTTAATTTGAAGCTCTAATGGGATACTAAATTTAGATTTCTCATTTTTAACAGTGAGAGACCACACAGTGCCATTTGAGCAGCGACAATCTCATGATGTTGTAGGAGAGGATGATGGGGCTCTGCAGGGAGCAGTCCCAGTACCAAACTCAGACTATGAGATGAAAGGGAAGAAAGGCAAAAGTCGCAGCAGGAAAAGCAAGTTCTCTAGCTGCAAACAGTCCTGACACTGGTATCATAAGTTCGAGTTAAATTATATACATAGATAGATACCATGCAGCTGCTAGCTGATGAATAGGCAGCTTTTTTATTATCATCGTAACAATGGCCTAGCTTTTTTAACAAATTTTTACCGGAATCATACTTTTCATGGCATTTACTTGAGAAGTCGTGGGATGTGATGAGTATGGAAGCAAGAAAGATTATTGCAGCTTTAAATCAAAGTACATTTGGAATTTTTGCTGTCTTGTCTTTTCTTTTGAATGGCTGCAAGAATGAAAAGTCAAAGTTTGTGGAAGTGTGATGTCTTTTTTATAATATATTCCATTTGTTGTGTCACTTGATTTGCTTGATTTACTATATTCCCTAGTTCAATATTCCAGGATAAAGAATTTATCAAAAGGGCATTCTATTTTTCTGTATGAGACCTAAAATCTCTCTGTACTTAATCAGACTACGTCAATTTTTTTTTTTTTTTTTTTTCAATAAAAGGAGATATTATTGTGTTAGCCTAATTTTGAATGAGCCTGTTCAAAATTTAAATAAAAATGAATTTATACAAATACTTTTCTACATTATCATACTACTGTATTTCATGTGTAGTGGTCATATCACATGAATGATTTTGCTTTTTTTTTTTTTTTCTAGAACAATTCAAATTCTTATGCAAGGTTGGAAAAAAAAGTAAACTTTTTTTATTTTCATTGCGAAATCAACTTATGAAGGATCAGTTTAGTTAGGAGCATTCTTTTTAGAAAAAGAATCAAATGATTAGACTTAATAGTGTGAAACATTCCATTGTTATGTCATATTTTTTTTTTCATTTACTGATTCCTTTTTTTTTCTTTATATACCTCAGCCAGTCTTGGAAGAAAAATAGATTTTACCTTTTGTATGGGAATATTATGTTTAGAATGTTGTGGATGTATAAATGCATCTCTGTCTTTAAAAAAAGTATTTTTATATGAAAAATTTGCAATGCAAAAAAGAAAAAAATTTAAACGATCAGTTTGACTGTTTTAATGCTGAGGGTGTTTTCACTTAGAGAAAGATTTAAATAGACAAATTTTTTGGTACTGAAATTCTGTAGAATTAAACCATATGAGATGAGCATTTGTGAGAAAAAAGGAGCTGTAAGGCACAAAATTTTTAAAGATACCATTATCTTTTTTTTCAGTCCGGTGGAAATGTAGTGAATGCCTCATCCTTTTTTGTGCCATTTTGAACAATTTGAGAAAGAAAAGAACCTAGAAGCTCATTGGCCCACAAGCACAGAATATAATTCTTTTTTTTTTTTTTTTGCTTTTTTCTATATATTTAAGGCATCATTAGGATCATTCTTTTTTTCCAAAATATAGTTATATGACTAAAAGGATTAGAATGAAACTGTTATGGGTTTTTGAAATCTAAATCTGTATATCAGTTTTTCTAGGAAACTCTACTAATAGGGCATTTTTGGGGAGGGCGACAATGTAGTGAGATAACATTGAATTAGATATGACCATGTATATTACAAGCACCAACTTGGTTGGAAATACATTGTAATTAGGAACAGAAAACCATTTTGATAGAACCTTGTGTTTTGGCTTAAAACCTTTGTACATTATCATTAAATGATACTTTAGGAGCAAAGATCACAAAACCTTGTATAGGATAGATCGAAGGAAAGAAGCAGTGTTTTGTAATCAGCTTCCAAGCCCTTTGGCTGGATATTTACTTTTGTCAAACGCCTATTGCCCTTTCAAAAATGTGCTTGAAACGTTTTTGAACTGGATTTTCCACATTCTTTGATTTGCTCAAATGCCCAATTATGTGTGCTCTTTTCTTTTCTGTACATAGTTTAATTATTTTAAAAGTTGCTATGTCCTTAATAATTTTTTAAATCTAAATTTGCCTTATAGCCTCAGGCCTGGAACCGAACAAAGTGCAGGCTAAGCTTATTTCTTATTACATCTCCCATCAGGCACATTCTCATGTAGATTATTATAACTTTATGGCGTATAAGAAGTGCCAGTTTGAATGATTTTCTAATATCTCAATACAGTTGTGAGCCTTAATCAAGGACATAGCTTATTTGGAAACTTAATTTTACATATAATGTTAATTCAAGAATTACTCTAAGGCTGGTATCAATATGGCTTTGAGGGTGTTAATGATGCGCATTATTTTGTAGAGTATCTGCATAGCACAGTATAGGATATCTACTGCAAAGATTGGTCTTAAAACTTTTTTGTAGTTTCACAGTGATGAATAGTTTGATGGACAATGAAGTGTGTAAACTTAGATTTTTTGCAATCAGTTTTAATATCTAGAGATGCATATAAAATACTTAATGAAACATATCCTTTCTGAATTGATCCCTACAAGAGTAAATTCAATAATAAATAGTCTTGAGTCTGCGGCAAGGATGCTTTTTGACAGCATTGAATAGGCTCTGAGAGAAGCCTCGAGTATGTTAATTTAATTAGAATTGACAGGCCATCTGAGGCATCAAGCTAGCTAGCACTTGTCAGTCTGATCACTGAAGGACCACAAGCAAGGCAGTTATAGTAGGAATGACACTTTTTTTTCGATAGCATGACAAAATCAAAGTCAGGTCGGTTACAGATCTTCAGAGTCTTGTTTGGACATGTTTAATAAAGCTTCAACCTTTAATGCTGCACTATTCACACATTTAGCTTCAGCTTATTTGCTCTTAGGAATTTTTAATGTCAGTTATGAGAATATACAGAAGAAAATTGTGTTAATATTAGATATGGGAAAAGATGGAGGAGGAATTTTTTATACATCAATTTAGGTTCATTCATATAAATATTTTAATGCACATAGACTAAGGCAAGTTTACTTTGGCTTTTGTTTTTTTGGCAGGTGTTATCAAATTAAAATCTCTTTGTTTTCAACACATCTTAATCTTTAGAAAAGATAATTATTATTTTATCTTTTCAAGACTATCAGATTTGAAGTGTTCTGTTGTCTTTAAAAAACCAAACAGAGCACATATTTTTATTTTAACTTTTTTTTTTTATAATTTATTAGATTAGTAGCCTATAGATACTGAAAACCCCACGTGTAATTTCTTTCAACCCCAACTTGTGAAATTTTGGGCTTAAGCATTTTTTAAAGCGTCCCTTATTTGTTGAATCGAGATTTTATAGATTGGCTTGTCAGTTTTTTTTTTGGGAAGTGAAAGTATATTTTTGGCCATAGAAGCAAAATCATTAATGTTTTAAAAAATGTATGGTTCTTTTTCCTGTAACTTGGTATCATTAAATATTTTTATTTTCTTTTAGATCAGCATCCTGACAGATGTGTAAAATTGCTGGAAGCTTAACCTTTGAAGTCCATCTAACTGTCTGTAGTTATTTATGCACAAATGGTAAGAGTGTAGAAGATAAAAAGGCTGGGTGGGTTAGTGGTAGAAATGTAATTTTTTGTTAGATTTATTCGTCAGTCTGTTCAAGGACAATATGTACCAGCAATGACTTATTGAAAAGCCTATATTTCTTTTATTTTTTTTCATCATCAAAATAATCAATGAAGTTATATATATGTATATTCAAGTACTTATAAGATTCTTTTGTAGTACTTCTGTTGTGATTAATTAATTATTTGAATTTGTAATTGGTATTAGTATTTTTCAAAAATTGGAAAAGAGGGCACAGTTGAAATCTCTGTACTGATTATCAAATCAATCATGAGATTTTTAACAGCTACCTTGCCATAACTTTGATAATTAATATGCTTCTTGAAAATTCCCAGGCCCCTACTTTCAATCTTGCTGTGATAAAAATATCATACTTTTCATCATTTGATTACCCTCCATCATTTTATAGTTGTATGGTAATCTCAATGGAGAAATCCTTGTATATAGATGTGCTTGCATAAAAGCGTAAACTGTATTTAATCTAAATAAATTTGTAGGCATACATGTGTTGGGACTATGAATACATATGTAACTGGAGAATTTTTAAACAGGAATCTGAATTTCACTGGTGCATGTTGGTTATGAACTAGTGTTTTTGTTATGTCAATTGAATGGATTGGATGACATGTTATGGATTTAACATATTAAGCACATGTAATGATTAGAAGAAGTATTGTAAATAGATGTTTGCTGGTTGTGTTGATCTGCTGCTAATAAGAATAAAAGCAATTTATCAGGAGTAGAATAGGGGAGCCTGGTTTTGTTATGTCAAGCACTGTCAACATTTAAGTACATACCTTGCCCAAGAGGTTGCTATCTAGCTTCAGTATTACTCACATATTTTAAATAGCTTACACTTAAGAATCAATTATCTGGAAAGAATATCAGACCAAATTCAATGAAGGCTCCTTTGCTGCCTGTAAAACTTCATTTGAAAGACACATAAGAAACATTATCTCGTGAAGGGCATGCACAAAATAGAACAGGGAAAAGTATTTTGCAAAGTTTTTATTTTCTTTATCATGAAATGGCCCTTATCTAATGATGCTTTTAAGACATACTCAAAGGGTTGCTGAGAAATGCTTTAAAATGTGCTTGCATCCCAATTTTGTATGAAGACAGTTTGTTGGTATGAAAGTGAATTTGTTTTTAGTGAATGTATGTGAGTATGAATACAATCTTTTTAAATAAGATATTCCTTTGCATGAGTTTTTGCCAGTATGTATATGTATCTTGAAACACAAAGGGGATATCCAAAGAATTAGAGTTACTTATACTATATGTTGGAGCAAATTCTTGCTTGAGGCTTTAATCATCCATATGTCTTATTTATGATGGTATGGACATTCTGTATGAAAAATGAGGAAGTTTTTATATTTGGTGGAATACATGCATTGTAATAATGAGTTATGGATGATTCTGCCTGCGTCAGTGTCATAATTTTACCTCTGTTCACATTGTTGAAATTCTTTAAACACTTGACTTGTTGCCATGTTTATATTGTTACATCAGGTGCCACTATACTGGAAGATTGTTTTGGGAAGAATGGGCCTGCTGCCTGGTTTTTTGTTAACTGTGGGTCACTCTGGAACCTTTTAACGCCTGTATCATGTGATAATGGCAATAAAACATGTGGTAATAAATTTACAAGAAAGGAAGAATATTATGGTGCTTTGTTTCTTTTTTTTTTTTCAGCTGCCTTCTTACATCAAATATTTTATAGAACATAGTAAAGCTTAAGAGAGAAAACATACAAGATTTTATTTTTTATATGCTTGCTGTGCTCAGGCGCTATGATGACTCTCGGGTCATTTCAAATGAACCCCGACATACATAGCAAATTCACTTGAACATTATTGAAAGAAATCTATCAAATCATCATTCAGATTTTATACTAACGTAAGCACTATGATGGGCAAAAAAAATTTTTACACAGCGTGAATAAGGTTACTGTGGTGTACATATCTAATCCTTTTTAAATCAAATACTAGTAATCAAGTAATTAACGAGCTCCGCCTTTTAAATGAATCAAGGATTTGGTATTCTAACATATCATCCAATACACTAGTGCGTGTTGATCAAACTAAAATCAATATTTTACCTAGCTTTGAGAGACCTTACTACCTTAAGCAACTTTACAATAAAGCTGACATATGCTGAATTTGAACACAAAAAAAAAAAAGAAAAAAATACGCCATGATGTTCTACTTGCTTAGCAAAGGAGGGCATATCCTTCTTTTTTAAATCCTCTTTCGGTCAAAATGATGGTTACTGCGCATTGTGGCATCAGCCGTGCTCTGAAATCAGCAGCTCTCTTAAAGAGCAACCAAAAAAATTCCAAACAATATAGATTTTCAAACATACCACTGGCTGAGAACCTTTTTATGTGTTTTCGGCGGATCATGAAATAATACATGTATAGGAAAAAGGAACGGCTGCTATAAAAATAAAGGAGGAGGAAGGAGAGAATTTTTTAAAAAGGAATGCCTGGCGCAGGCATTATAAAAAGTGAAATTGAAAACAAAAGAAGACGAAGGCAAGTTTTTTACAGGAATGGAAAGAATCGACTAAAAAGAGAGGGAATATGTTGATATAAATAGGAATCGAATGAGCGCTATTTTACCGCTCACTCTCTGGGATAATTTTTTCTTCATTTGGCCATTGGTTAGTTGTTTGTTTGTTTTTTTATTCGTTTGGATCTTTAAAGGCTCTGTGAAAAAAAATAGGAAAGAATCGACTAAAAAGAGAGGGAATATGTTGATATAAATAGGAATCGAATGAGCGCTATTTTACCGCTCACTCTCTGGGATAATTTTTTCTTCATTTGGCCATTGGTTAGTTGTTTGTTTGTTTTTTTATTCGTTTGGATCTTTAAAGGCTCTGTGAAAAAAAAAATAAGGCATCAGTATAATTATTTTTATTGTTTTTATTATTATTATTATTTATTTATTTTCATTTTTTTTAGTTCATGTGCAGCGCTTTATGGTAATTTGGAAATGACGTATCTATTGAACACAATTTAAATAGACGTGACGGGAATAAAAAATGAAGGCCGAGAAAGAGGACAATAGATATTAAAGATAGAAAGATGAAGAGAGAGAGAGAGAGAGAGAGAGAGAGAGAGAGAGAGAGAGAGAGAGAGAGAGAGAGAGAGAGAGAGAGAGAGAGAGAGAGAGACTATAGGAGCGAAGAAAAAGAAACAGTAAGACAGAAGGTTTGCGAAAAAAGGAATGCAGTGATGAACTGTTCTCAATACAATGACGTAGACATACATGGCAGTTTCATTTTTAATGTTCGTGAACTACATCAAAGAGCTATATATCCAACAAAACAGATAAAATATAATCCTCAGAGGTACTGGCATTTTGGTTCTTCGTCAATCTGGGGTGTCAGTGGGCCGGGTATCCTGAGAGTGCATATGTGACGGAGGTTCGGAGCTGAAACCATTTTACCCCCTCCATTTTTTTTTTTTTAGATTGTCTATCAATGTAAGGGGCACTGCCTTTTGATGTCTGTATTTTTTTCTTTTCTCATTCATTTTGCTTTCTCTTGTTCAACCATGTCTACACCCCGCATCCACCCGAGAGTTCCCAACTGAAACGGCTGGATATTCTAAGCTTGACTTTCCCTTCCGAAAGTCTCCCATAGAGAAACAAACTAATATAGAAAAACTGCAAGGAGGAAAGGTAAAAAAAAAAAAAAAAAAAAAAGAAGAAAAGAAAAGAGGAAGGGGGAGGAGGTATTAATTTTAAACTGAACAGGAGATTCTTATTGTGTTTTTCATCAATAATAATAATAACAACAAAAAACAACAACCAAAACATAAAATAAATAAATAAATAAATAAATAAATAAATAAATAAATAGTAATAATAATAATAATAATAATAATAATAATAATAATAATAATAATAATAATAATAATAATAATGATGATAATAATAATAATAATAATAATAATAATAATAATAATAATAATAATAATAATAATAATGATGATGATAATATTAAAAGTAATAATAATAATAGTAATAATAATAATAATAATAATAATAATAATAATAATAATAATAATAATAATAATAATAATAATAATAATAATAATAATAATAATAATAATAATAATAATAATAATAATAATAATAATAATAATAATAATAATAATAATAATAATAATAATAATGATGATGATCATGGTGACGATGATGATAAAGATAACTGTATTTTTCTGTGTGCAGATGATAAGATTTAAAATACATTCAAGTTTTATGTTTGATTTTGAAATTTTAAAATGGTCCTGAAGTAAATAAATGTTTACGATTTAGTAACGAAGTTTGTATTCATAGTATTATTTAATTTTTCATTTGCCCAATCTCACCAAATTGTATCTTGATAATTTTTTTTCTTTCTCCGTAAAAATAAAAGATACATCGTCACATGATAACAGCATCCGTATGATTCTTACGATTTATCAGGTACAGGAATGCAACACGCAATCGTTCAAGATTTACCGGGAAACTTAGGGGACTTTAAACTCCTCAAAGAATAAAACATTCTTCATCATTGGTTAAAACTTGTTCAGCTCAACCAATCACTTTGCGATGACTTAACCACTTCCGGTTTCCTTATACAATAAAGAGGAAAAAATTTGGCGGAGAATTCATTTTCATTTTCCACTGTCATTGTGTTAACACGCTAAGGCAAATTTCATCGCCCACGTTCTATAATCTAGAATCCACCAATCCAAAATCTATTGACAATGTCGGGCAGAGGCAAAGGCGGTAAAGCAAAAGCTAAGGGCAAAAGCCGTTCATCTCGTGCTGGTCTCCAATTTCCAGTCGGAAGGATCCATCGTCTTTTGCGAAAAGGTAACTATGCTGAGCGTGTCGGAGCCGGGGCACCAGTTTACCTTGCAGCTGTGCTCGAATATCTTGCAGCAGAAGTCCTGGAATTGGCGGGGAACGCAGCGCGTGATAACAAGAAAACAAGAATCATCCCACGTCACCTTCAGTTAGCTATCAGGAACGATGAGGAACTGAACAAACTTTTGTCCGGTGTTACCATTGCTCAAGGCGGTGTCCTCCCCAACATTCAAGCAGTGCTTCTTCCTAAAAAGTCGGCAGCTGCAGCATCGGCTAAAGCAAAAAAGTCTTCCCAGTCACAGGAGTTCTAACCATGCACTAGCAAAGCCCAAGAAACAAAAGCAACGGCCCTTCTCAGGGCCAACCAATTCTCCAAAGGACTTCCTTCCAGACGAGTTTTAACCAATACCTTAAGTTAAAATTACGTTAGTCTTCTCTTATTCTAGATCTAGATCTGGATCTGGAGTCCCCGGTAGACTAGTAGATCAAAGCAAAAGCTAGAAAGTAGAAAAGCCATCGTCACAATCATATTTAGTATTCTAGCCTGACTTGTATTACCTTAGATTCTGTCTAAATCTAGATCAAGAAATTAAAATCCAGACCTCTTATTAAACTAGACCTAGATCTAGAATCTAGTAATACTGTAACTTGTAAACTATGAAGGCCTATTAGTTTACTCAATTAAAACTTGATCTTAGATTATCTAACGTATGTCATGTAAGGTAGATCCTAGTACTAGTAGAAATTAAGATTTTAAACTGGGATGGGGGCTAAGTAAAACAACAGTCATAGAGATCTAGATCTAGGTTATAATGTTTTATGAAATTAACAATTTTGACAGTCAAATCTGGATTATTAAATCAAATTACATTTCAAGATACAGATACATGGAGATCTAGAATCTAGATATTAAGGCCAGGCTGTTTGATCTAATTTTTACACCGACTTGCCACTTCGGTCTGACAACTGTCGATGGAGTTGACTTTCGGTTCGACTTACCTCAAACTGCATGTGTACGTGTATACATGTAAATGCATAGTACACTGTGAGGCAAAGAAGTGTGCAAGTGTCAAAAGGAAAAATGTCAGCTTGACTCTATATCTTAAGTTCATCTTGACCTGTCTTAAAAGTTTATGATACAGGCGAATACCAACAAGCTCACACCATCTTGAAGTTGACGCAACGATAAGTTAAGTTGAAAAGTAGACTTCTCATTTGCAGTTTGGCCTGGCCTTAGATATATATGTCTTCCTTTGAGCGACCAGAGTATATCTATAGATATAGGTCTCTATTTTCATAAAGCTTTGCAGCAGCTCTGTGCTCAAGGTTAAAAAAAAACATGTCAATCGTAAAAATCTGTAGTAAATTACGATAAAAGAAAGGGAAACTCTGGACAGCAAAAAAAATTGCATTGATCATTCTGGGCTCTTAGTCTTACTAGCAAAAGTGTTGACTAAAATGCCAGGATTTTAAGATGGCCCTGAAGGCAGATATATTTTATTTTTAATTTATATAATGTAAAAGCTACAAAAGATAAAAGGACATAAAATTTTGTTTTGCCTTGGTTATAAGGCATCTGAATGCTAGAATTAGAAATAGAACTAGGGATAGATTACAATTTACATGTAATGAAATTGAAGGGAATTGATTGAGCATGTAAACTTATAGCTAAAATACATACATGTACAACTTCCAGGAATCAAAATGGTGTTGAAAACTGTTATACAGCATACTTGTAGGCCTATACCGGTGTGGATTAAAAATTTTTTTTGCATGAGCCTATGACTCAAAAGAGGAAAAAGGAGGAGAGAGAGTTAAGAAAACATTATGAGAACTATTAATAGTATTATGAATCAAATTCTCTTACTGCTGCAATCAGTGATTAGAAATAATAAAACTGTTGCTTTAAAATTGATATTTTTTTTTTAAAGTGGTGAAACTATACTGCCAATACACATGATTAAGATTCAATTAATTTTCTTTGTAAACATAGCAGAACAAATCAGCATAAGTTTGAGAATAATTAAAAGAATTAACATTAACGATGATGAATCTTAATTTAATTTCAAAGGAATGTTAGCCATCAGGCTAGTTATGAGCTGTGGAGGTGGTATTGACTCACCTCCATCAGTATATGGTAGCACCAAATCTGGTTTAAAGAAAAGTACACCAGATCTGCAAACATCAATCCACTATATGTTTAAAACATCATTCTCTGATTTTACTTGTTTCTGTTGACTCATCCTGAGTCTTAGGCTTAAGCGAAGAAATGGAAATTACATTATTGTATGCAATATGCAGCAAGGGGTTGACCAAGAAGAATATACTGTGATGACAGAAATTAAAACAAAATTTGTTGTTTTTTTACTTTACCAATATTATTTTTAATGCATGTAATGCTTTGATTTAATTGTTACAGAATGCAGTCTGCCTTTTTTATTGTTTTTAATTGAGCCTATACTTAAAAATGCTAACAATTTATTGTCTTTTAGTCTACCTAGAAGATTTCCCAAAATTTCAAACACATGAAGTACAAATTGATCTTCTCTGCTGGTTTTTTTTTTTTTCAATGTACCTTAGAAATGGGTTCACCTGTCACTGCTTGGTGAAAACCAAATATGTACAGTACTGATTAACCTTCTAAATGCTTGGTGAAATACAATGTACACTACTGGTTAACCTTCTAAACACTTGGTGAAAAACAAATATGTACACTACTGGTTAACCTTCTAAACATTTGGTGAAAAACAAATATGTGCACTTCTGGTTAACCTTTTAAACACATCAAGCGAAGATTATAAAAAAAATTCTGTGATAATAAGTTCCTTTATAAACATTTTTAACCAAATTGTACCATACTTTTGATGTTATGAAGTTTTAATTTTAAATGATTATTGAAATATCAGACTGAAGACGAAATAGTCACATCACTGGATAACGAAATACATCATATATATTCTGTTCATAAGTTAAATCTACGTAAATTTCATGTAATTGTGAATGGGCTTTACATGTTACAGTTACATTTTAAAAGAGTCCAGGGATCCACACATACTTTGTGCATGACCACAAAGAAAAAGATAGAGGGGAAAAAAAGGATTTAAGTTTTCATCCACTTTCCATTTGAAATCACTATGGACAGATTGCCATGTTTTGGCATATTTTCAATGTATCACGAAAAATGGATGTTCCATTCTTGGTATTTTTGATTATAAATGAATATGCAAAATATTCATAATGAGAATAAAAGATAGAACTGCCTAGGACTGAAAAACTTATCATTGAAAATCAGATTTAGCTAGACCCAAAATCATTTAAGAGCTGATTGAGAAGCAAACAATAGGATGTCTGTGTTCTGAAATCAAACTTGCACAAAGCAAGCTATCTATACACCTATGACTATGATTTTTATGTAATTTAATTGTGATTTGAAGTCTGTTTCATGGTCAAAGAAATCCCTATTCAATAAATATTACCAAATATCCTGCAACTAAGAAGGGTTTGGCTGATAACTCTAATTAACAAAGATTCTAATACAACCTAATTTAAAATATCTTAAAGCATTTGGACAAAATTTGAAGCATAAATTTTCTAAGAAAGATTATTCTGAATATTCATTCTAACAAAAAAAGATATGCATGTGAAGCAGTTAAAAAAATCATATGTATTATAAGTGGGTATTAACTTTTTGGTACATAGCTAGCATAAGACTAAGAGGATGAACACGTTATAACTATATAATTTAGCATTTCTATGTCTAGAGATATTTCAATTTAATTTAAAAAAAGGGATAACTTCTATCTTATTAAGTTTCACCTCAAAACAGTTGAGCTACTTAAGCCTGAACTATTGTTGATACCATACTTCATTATATCTGTAGCAATCAAATTAAAAGTTAATTAATTACACTACTTAATTTGTAGCGTGCGGTAATACTAACACTACCTCAATGTTTCTATGTGTTTTACCAAGGATTTTTTAAATGGTTCATCAGGAATATGTGTGGATGGATCTAAAATTTGTACAGTACTGTGGACAAAATTCTAGACATTTTATACATAAATTTTATGTTGCCTTATTCCCACAATCATTAAAGAGCCCAGATATCATTTTAATAGACTCTAGTTTCTACTGCATTGATTTACTGAAGAAGAGCAATTTTCAACATTATTGTAGCCTATAGAAATCTACACAATCTGAAATACCTTGGTTAATTAAGAAAATGAATAAATGGCTAAAAACTTAGACATACTCATAACACGAACAGAGTGTGATGTAGCATAAGCTCTTTATTACAAACTTTGATGGGTACTCTTAATTTCAACAGCAAAATGTTTTCAAGTATCCTTTTCTACCTTAATCTGTCCTACACTTTGTGTTCCAAAAAATGCACACTGGGTTTAAAATGTTCGTTTTTTTTTTTTCAAACCAGTCTCAGCTGCCACATGCTTGAATCTTGTAAAACACATACATGTAAAAGACATAATTAGGTTTATCAGATAACCATAAGCTTAATTTCAATCTCTTTTTTTCTTCTTTGGTATAGAAGAAGTCTGGGCTGAAAATATCACATAATAGAGGCCTATATTCAATACTCCGATACTATTAGTAAAATATGTGTAAGGTTAGCTAAGAAAGAAAATGGTGTAATAGAAAAATCAGCAGCAAATTATTGGCTCAGAGGGAAATTATCAATGAATTATTATGTGCAGTGTTCTAAGCTTTGGCAGGACACAATCAAATCTAATTCTAAGGACTGTAGAAGTGTATTCTACAAAAAAAAAAAATAAAAGCTTTTGCACTACAGGATTTAAAATTTTGGCAAAGAGATGTATAGAATTTTGGTTTAATCATGTTTTATAAATTATAGTATGTGTATCTCAATTTCCTTTCCTTTCTCCTCATCTCAGTCTGTTACCCTTTTTTACCAGACCATCTACAACTGGCCTTCACCTTTTTATGCAGTCAAACATGTATTTCTCAAAGAGTCAAATGCAAAAGGAAAAATGGAGATGAAATTAATTTTACAGACCTAAGCTTTTTATACTGAGGTTTGAAAAGTTGTATGTGTCTCGTTTTTGCAACCAATTTTTAAATTAAAAAGGAAAGAATGGGATAGGTTAAAACAAATTTAATAGCTTTTTTAACAAACTTAAATCTAAAACGCTCATCCTCTTAAGTGGATCAGATAAGATAGGCAGAACAAGCTATCAACCAGTGTAATGGCTGTAAAATAATTAAATGAAATGTTATAGCCTGCAAAAAGGGAACCCTAACATGAAAACAGATGCACACAATGAATGTGAGAGAGATCTTTATTCTGGAGGGCTGAACCCAATTTTTTTAATAAGTTTTTTTTAAATTCTAAATCCTCTTTCATTTTCTTGCTTTTTTTTTTTCTTCTCTCCTTCACCATTCATTTACTAAATATACATGTACATAAATCTTCATTTCCCCTTTTTAATGGTATCTTTATTCTTTAAATTTTCTTCTTTACATGTTTTTTTTACTTATTTAACTGGTACTAATGAGGTATTTAGATCTAATGATAAATAAATAAAAAAAATTTAGGCTATAAAAATATATTGAACAAAATCTTGATTAATTTGTGTACTGTCTTGTAGTCATAAAAAACTTTCCAATAGAAACTGGTCCGCAGCATTACAGAATTTTATTTTGGCTCTAAAGATTTGAAAATATATGTTATATAGATAAAGGTCTGAACAGACACACACATGTGTGTGGGCATCTGGGAAAACCGTTCACATGTGTCGAGATAAAATGATGAGCTCAGTTTTAGACTGCAAACAATCCTGAGCTTTTTATTTGAAGGTTCTATCTTGTTTAGATCAAAAGTTATGGAGCTTTTTTGTTTTGAGGAAATGGTGTTTACAGTTGCACATACTTTTTTTTCACTGAAACTATTAATGCCACAAATCTGATCTGAAGTGATTTCACATGAGCATTTAATTCAAAAGGTTAAGTATTTCAGAAACAAATATAACTACGCGGAATGAAAAGATAAATGAATGGAGTTTCTAAAGAAAATAAATTTCCATTTTTCAAAATTGTACTTGAAAATTGACTTAAAATAGGTCTAGCGACATCCAAAGGGTTTTCCCACGTGTCCCCCTTCCCATATATATATAAAAAGCTTAAAACAATCCAATTCTGTTACATGTACTTAAAGGACTTTGGCGGATAAAAACAGACTTGGAATTAACTAAAACTCATCTTACCAGGATAGAAAGTTTAAAAAAAAACCATCCAAATTACCAGGATTTGAAAAGCCAAGAAAATGCAGCCAATTAACCCACAATGTAATTAACTCAAGTCAATAGTTTAAAACTTTTTGTTAACGCTGTCTCCCACCAAGTAAGGCAGAGGGAAGTCCTTTGAACAGAGCTGTTATCTAAGAATAATTTTTTTCCTCACTGCCACATTTATACAATGAAAACAGGCCCTATTCTGATTCTGACGATTGGGCCAGATCTAGCCAGAAATGATTGATTCAGCTACTGTGTGTGAACATGGCTCTGTATTGTTCCCCTCCTCTTGCAGCCCAAAATGACTCATTTCCAAATTAAAGTAGACCACTCATACCATCTTTTCCTTAGCCCTAGCCTACTGGCTGCAGGCTATTGTTTGAAAAGCAGGTGAGCATCACACACACACACACACACACATACAAACACAGGAAGCACTCAACATTTTGAGTAGCCCTTTGCCCACTATGTAACTAGGAACAATACTGTAGACTACCAAAAAAAAAACCCCAAACAATTTGAACAGATCTATCCCTCAGACATGGATCCAACCAATATTATTTACTTGACCGAAAGAGGAAAATATTCAGAAAATTATATGACTTTGAATTTTTCAAGAATTCCAATTCAATTTATTTGGACATTCCTGTACCAGTTTCATTGAACAATAATGTAGAAAACCGAAAAGGTCATGACAAAACAAAGTCGTCTTATGCAGCAATTTTGGAATGCATTCTTTGATAAACATAAAAAAAAGAACAATTACGCAGTTGCATGAAGATAAAATTCATATAATGTAATGTAGATTGGTGGGAAAAAACTGCTATTCATCTTGCTGTGGAATCTTCTTAGAAGAAAAACGGCGCCATTCAAAGATTGGAAAGGCTTCAATTTTCCATCATTATATCTGCCTCTGTTATTTGAGAACCAATCGGAAAAACATTTGACAAGACCAAGAATCCTAACTAAATGAAAACAATACAAGAAATTGTCACCAAAAAAAAAAAATTAAAGGAAATGTAATGATGGCCAACTGTTGGTGACTTAAATATTTCAAAGAAAAAGAAAATTTGATCCATACTTCCATCATAAATGGACAGTTTCTCATATTAATTTACAGTGCATTTTATAGATAGTTTTAAAATAAACCACCAGCCATTTTCAGCTACACTTCGAGCTTTGAACAGTTTATGCTAATATCACAAATTTGATGTTTTGAGAAAGATGCCACATAAGACCTCTCATTCCTACATAAGAGTTCCACTTTTGTTTTCTTTTCATTCCATATTGATTGCCCGAATGGTGCAAAGATACAAATTTTCAAGACGAATCTTTTTCTTATTCTGATTCATATATGACATTAATAAATTGATGTATTTCATCTTTGTGTCTCTTAAATGAGATGGGGGCAGAAAAAAATAATCATGGACAAAAAATAACATAATTTTGTAACCATCAAGGTTACTGGTCTTAGGACAAGTAAATTAAAAAAGAGATCGAAAAATTTAGTCAACATTTGATAAGTTGTACTTGAAAAAAAATAAACAAAATTTTAATAATGGGGGGAGAGCTGACTAGATCCTATAATTGTTATAACCAGCGAAAGTTTGGGTTATTGCATAGCAAATGTAAGGAACTCCATAGCTAAAAGTGTGTGGCAGGCCTTATATCAAAAAACAGTTTTCAATATGAGGACAGCCTGATTTCAATGACTTATCTAAAAATCATATGACACACGTATATAAATTTCAAAAGAATAGAAATTACATGTATTAAGAAAGAGATCCAATTGCACAACCGTATACCTGAGGTCAAAGATTTATCATAAGTTTTTCAGCTGTACAAATTTTTGCCAAAGAAGCATATACAGTAAAACTACAAAGAGACAAGATAATCAGAATTTGAAAATATAAATATACATATAAAAAAAAAATCTGCACGTGTATACATCATCTGAAAAGATGAAATTTCATCTTGACAATAATAATTGCAAAAGAAAACAGAACAATCCAACATGAGCTCTTTTAATCATCCTTAACGTGGCAAAATTAAAACATAGTGATTGTACATTTTCTATTTCAGGCTGAAAAATGATATTAATCTCAACAGTATGCATAGCCGTATACTGTGATAAAGCAAAGATTCTTTCTTTCTAAAAAGAATCCAAAAGATATAATTAAAAATCATCTGATGAACTTACTTGGCATTGCAAAATAAGAAAACTGGAACAAGAGAATAATAGATTCTTAATCATTTGGTTAACGTATGACGTCATAATATTAATATATATGTATATATAGCACAATCTACAAATGAATGAAAGTCATTCACAAGGTCAACTTACAAAAACACTGTAGAATAAATGCATATGCACGATTGTGACATCTATATCAATTTTGTTTTCAACATCAATTGAGCAAGAAAGACATGGATTTGTTTGAAATCTTATTTTCCATTTTCTAAACGTCATGTTTTGTTTTCTAGCACTTTAAGTGACATCGTTTGTAAATGCCGATTTTCAATAAAATGTCTCTTCATTGTGAAAAATTTATCTAATTGGAATCAGTGCTGAGAATATTTTGCAGCTCATCTATGAAATTAGGATTAGGACTACTTCAATCTACAGATTGCGCAGTCAAACATACCCAGTGCTTATTTTTTTTTCCATTTGGCCTTTTAGCCTTTTTTAAGTGCATGGAAACCTAACTTTGTAAACCAAGTATGACATAAAGATGTATAATAATCTATATATATCTATAGCTGAGTATGTATGACTTAACAATGCTTTATTCATTTTGACTTAAATTACCAAGAGAAAAGCACTCAGCCCAATATAATAGACACACAAATACACAGATAGGTGTTTGGTGATAAATATTACAGCAGCTACTTAGAGTTTCAATGGATTCCAGCAGTTTAATCAGCACATAATTTGGTGTATAGCTTTCATTGCACTTTCAGCTACAAATATTCAAACCAGCTGAATTCTTTCAAAAATGATTAGCAGAGAGATTGACTTACAAAATTGATAAGCAGGCCTAAAGTCTGATGTGTAAAAAAAGAAAAATTATAAAGTTTAAAGTTGAACTGTATCTCCCTGACTCTCATCATCTGAAGAGACATATTCCTGGACTGGTGGGCAAGTACACATTAAATTTTGATCACCATAGATGTCATCAATGCGGGAAACTGTTGGCCAGAATTTGGTGCTGGGTTGAACAAAAGCCTGGTAAAAAATATAAATTTGTATTGTAAGAGAAAAGATACTGTAACAAGGTGAAACAAGGAAGTTAGATTACAATACATTCGTGAGAAAAAGAGCAAAATGAGAATACCAAGTAAAGCAAGCACTATAGAGGATGATTATGAAAAATATTCTGAAAAAGTGGAGAGACCCTTAGGTTATTTTTTTAATATGAAATGTAAAAAAAAATGCATCTATTTTCAATAGGTTTGGCATTAACATTTTTAGGCCATCTAAAAAAACAGATGACCATCTACACAAAAGTTAAAGAATTTACAGCCTTAATGGTTCAACAATATTTACAGTATTAAAACTATAAAGTTTATATATCTTTATTTTTTTTTTAACTTGAATCTTTCCACACAAAAAAAAAAGAATTTTAAGAATGCACACCTCATTTCACAAACTTAAAAACATATGATCAACAGTTTTAAGGTGAAAGAATGCATCCTGATACAGCAGTTGATTTACCTGATTCACAAGACATGTTAGATTTGTTTATGAGCGTTCAAGGGATGATCTTAAATCAAAAGAATTTCATCTTATGGAGAACATAGTTAGAAAATGGAACTTACAGCTGGGAAAACTGCACTGTCTGGTGAATATGGCCGATCCCACTTGCCAGAGATCACATCAGCTTGAGAGTGGGGAGCCATCTAAGAGCACATGGTAAAAAAATGATAAAAATGTTAGTTATTAAAAAAGAACACTCACATATTTATATATGTATATAAATATGCAGATTCAGTCAACAAGCTATCAAAATTGGGCAGTAACTGATTAACGTTGAAATTAATTATTCTGCTAGGCTACCTCATGTAACATGGGTCATGGATAGAGCGAAAGTGTTAATAATGCAATCTAACCAATTAAACTAATATATAAAAAGAATTTATCGTCCAGAATATTGATATTCTGTTGTCTTTGTAGCCCAAACCAAATCATTTGATTTCAGAAGTAAGATACAGTAGAACACGATTCGATCAAATATGGACCCCTTGAATTCATGAATTCCTTGAACTCATCCATTTTCCCCTTCTTATTTCTTTGTTTTCATTGAAATAGTTTGAAGTTTTAACATATTTTCTTCAAATGATCAGTCCTCAGTTAGAGAAAAAATGTTCGCCTCTTAAGAAATTTGACAGACCCTGACTTTAAAATATTTGCACTTGCAGATCTTAAGTGCCAAACATAGCTGTTGCTATTCTTCAAAAAGCACGCCTAACCTCTCCCTTTCACTGTGTAGAAACAATGTCCACAGGCGACCTAGCCTTTAAATGATCCCTTATTGCTAAGGAGTGATACACCCCCTCTCCCATCCCACCTCACTGTAGTCTAGTTTGATGCACCAAGTGCCAGTTTCTGTCAGCGCCTGCTAGGTCCACCTGTCGCTAAGACTTCAAAAGGGCCGATTGTAAACAATATTTGCTTGTTCCACGTGTACGACACATTGGTAATACATTGTAACTACAGGTAAGTCTGTTTGGGCCCAACCCTTGCTTAATCAATCGGTACAAGGGTGTGAAAAAAAGATGATGAGTAAGATCTCTTTATTGATGGTTAAGACGCCCAATAGCTCAAGAGGTACAATGTTGGTCTGACAATACCCATGTAGTGAGTTTTGGGTTCAATTCTTTGTCAGGCCCTATGGTGGGATTAGGTCTAGCTTTGCTTTGATAGGCAGCCCTTGTCTGGGTTAAAGATTACTCAAGGTTTATTGTATTTGAATGTCCACTTTAGACTGAATTTATGCTTAGCTAGAAAGAAATTTGTAACCGCAATCTGAGTGTAGAACTAGAGTCCTGATCTAGATCTAGAATCAAGATCCAATTGGAGATCTGATAAGCGTTGGGGTTTGGAGGTAAGTTTTCACATGAAACGAGTTAGGATTGACAGATCATGTTGTTTGGAGGTTCCTGTTTTCAATCTGCTACTTGAAGTACTAAAGAAGAAAAAATACGGCAAATCGGGTATCCCTCTAATGCTTGTCAATGCACGAAAGTAGCCAAGAAAACCCAAAGCCTTTATATATTGTTAACGTATTTCAAAATATTTGCGAAAGCTGCCCGAAGCGCAAATCCAGGGCCTGAATGCATAAGAGATTAGGGCTGCTGAGAACTTACGATCACTACATAGCACACACAGCCTACCTTGATAGGGTTGCATTCTCGGTCCCAATGACCTAGTTCAATAGCTCGAATTTCCTCTCTTATCACTGTGAAAAAAACAAAATCATCTCTTCAGCGAAGAGTCAAATTTCAAACGAACTATCACATTTCTTGAGACATGTTGAAAGAGAGCCATCCTAAAGTTTATGTAATGAACTTAGCTGCTTTATATCACAAGTTTTTGCCTTTTAATTTTGGCCATAGGAAATGTCGGAGAGCTATGGAACTTAAAAAAAATTGTAAGGTTTTTAATTCTATACAAATACACTTTGCAATATTTATGAAGCATAGAGCCAATAACTTGGACAGAGAAATGAATATGAGAATGCCTTGGTTAGAAGAAGGCCACTATAAAGAGATAGAAAAAAATGAAACAGTGAAGGGCGAGAATATATGAAACCATAAATAAACAGGAAAAAAAGATATTAAACATAAGATATAATGTGTTGTTCTCATTCCTGTCAGAGATAGATTTTCTGAACTAAGAAAACAAAGTTATGCGTCAAGACTTTATCTACACAGGTATTTTAAGAAAACTTACTAATGAGAGCATCACAGAACATATCAAGCTCTAGTTTGTCCTCCGACTCAGTTGGTTCAACCATGAGTGTTCCTGTTACTGGCCATGATAGGGTAGGAGCATGAAAACCTGAAGAAGGTAAGAAGACAAAAAAAGGTAACATTTAATTATTTTGTATTCTAAAATGAAATTCAAACTAATATCATTAGTTTGGAACGTCAGTTCAAAAGTTTTTAATACCACTTTCCCAGTATTGTCAACAATTAAAAGAGTCCTAATTTTATAGTACATTTTGCATTCATATTTTTCTTAGAATCATCTCCTTTAGTATGGCTCTTTCATCTTATGCAGTACATAAGTCACCAACACAAATTATTAAGAGTATGCAATTCTGTTACCATAATCTTGCATTCTTTTTGCTACGTCTGTGGCATCAACATTCGCAGTTTTCTTAAAGTCTCGGCAGTCAATTATAAACTCGTGTGCACAAAAACCTGAACAAAAGAAATAGTACCATAGATGATACAATATCATTTACTACATACACTACTTAAAAAATCATCAGTATAATTATCTGAACTATACAAGACTATAAAAAAAACTCATCAGCTTAAACAATTATATAAAAAAAGATTATAAATGAATGTGTTTGTGAAAAAAATCATCTTATTAAGATATTTATAGTAAAAAATTAAACAGCTTTGAATATAGCTTAATTTCAAATTATTTAAAATACTTCATGCCAATTTCATTTGTTGAAAAAACATTTCTAAGCTAGATTAGATTAACTGATACCAAAAATTTGTTTATGATTGTTATATTTTAGAATTGTTACTCATTTAAGATGTGGTAACTTCAAAAAATAACATAAAACAGGTGGCAATGTATAATTATTTATAAGCATTCTACATAGTTTTAGAATTTCATTGTTAAGTTTTACAATCAATCTCTTAAGTTAAGTTTTTCAAGAAAAGGCCATCACAAGAATTTTCTTGGTTTAACTACAATGTGGCTGATTAGCCAGGAAAGAGTTTGTGAGACAAAATGAAAAGACATGCATGTCAGGAAAAAGAAAACAATATAATAAAGACTCATGATAAAGAAGTAGTGAGATGAGAAAAAAAAAAGAAAATTTATCACTAACTACATGGGCTTGAATATCTCACCATTTTCATTTGTGTAAAGAGTCTTAAAGTGGCCACCAAGACGTTTGCTCATATAATTAGCATTGAGGATGGCAACTTGAGAAGCTTTGCGTAAACCTTGGGAACCCATCATCTGAAAGCAAATGTTTGATGCAGGGGAGGTAAAAATTCTGAATTTTTCAAACTTAATAGACACCCCTAAAAAATTTAGAATTACATGAGACAAAAAGCAAACACCTGGAAAAATGTGCAGGGACATTTAAAAAAAAAAGGTAAATCACAATGGAGGATTTAGTAATTATTTGGTACCTCTGAATTTCATATTATATTCTAAGGGGTTGATATTACCAAATTTTTAGAGATTTTCAAAAGGGAAATTTCATGGCATGGTCAAAATTCTTAGGAGTATTAGATATGAGGTATTTTGAAAGTGAACGATACATGTAATTATCTGCCATCAGACATTTTTCTTGATTTAAAATTCCCACATTCAAATCATCAAAACAGCTTTGCATATTTTGCATTCCAGCCTTAGTTTTGTTCATTTTGAAAGGAAACTGCATGTTAAAAAAAACCACAAAAAAGAAAAAAAAAAGAGAGATCATATTTTGCTCTTTTTTTTTTAACTTTCTATAACTTAATTGAATATTACACTGAAGGAGTTTAAAAAAAAATGAGAACTTTATACATTTGTTTTAATTTGTAGAGGTGCCTTAAATTGTTCTGACATTACATGTGCTAGTTTAGTGTAACTAGCTGGGGAAATTTACAAGTCTTCAATAGTTTGATCTGATTTTGAGCTCTTCCTCAAATGGTTTGTTGCTGCTGGGGAGTCTTTATGAAGACTTGGATATCAGTTATCACAGTATTTTTTAAAGAAACAATTTACCTTAATTAAGACAAGATAAAATACATATTTTATAGCTGGCATAGAGAAAGATAAATTTAATAAAGAAATGATTTTGTGATAATTACAGGTTTTCAAAGGCACAATGTAGAATTCATATTTTCTAAAGGATACCAACTTTTAGTTTCTTTGTTTTTTTCAAATTATCTTTTTTAAGAACTGTCATGCTCCTGTGATATATTTTCTCTTTTTGACATGGCAGTAGCAGTGGGCTGAGTAAATACAGTTAAAGCTTTTTGACTTAGTTAAAGTTCATGAGTAAAATTGTAATTTATTTATTTTACCTTGATATAGGACCAAGAGATGGGCAAGATGGAAGATGAACCATATGGACCTGAGGATACACTGCCAAATGAGAGACCATTGTCTGTTCCCTCTGGAGGTTTAATAGGGTGAGTGGGCAGGAAGGGAGCTAGATGTTTTTTCCTGAAAAATTGTGCGATGTAAAGGAGATGCAGATCAAACCATATGCATTTGTCATCCTGTTTGAACACTAAGATAACTTTTCAATTAGTCATTTTTATTGAAGAAAAGTAAGCAATCATAAATCTGATTGGTGGAGTCAATTTTAATAATCTTATAAATACAGCATATAAATGGAATGAACATAACCAAAATCTGAGAGAGTAAACAGTTAATTATGACTGTGCCCCTGATGAGACTTGATCCCATGGCAATGAGTACACTTCTTAAGGCAACAGAAGAGATGATAAAGGAAGCACTTAATGACATTTGTGATGAAATCACAATGTCAAGCTCTTAAAGTAATTGCCTGCACAATTTTTGGGCAGTTTTCCTTGTTACATTTCTAATAAATGAAGGCAGAATACAGACCTTCCCACTTTTTCACGTTTTCATTGGAATATCTCTAAATTCTTCATTACAATATTGGGCAACATTCCTTGTTAGATTCCTAGCAAGTGAAGGCAGAATACATCTTGCAATCACTGCATCAATACTAGATTTCTTATTTGAAATAAAATTGATAAAAAAAATAAAACAACAACCACGATCTAATCTTTCAGACTGCAAGGAAAATTGACCTAAATATAACTTAGGAAATTGGCAATTGTGGTATATGCTGGATGATTAAACTGACTGGAGAAGACTAGTGCAACCTACACGCCAATGGGTCCAGCACCAGGACCTCCTCCACCATGAGGAATGCAGAAGGTTTTATGGAGATTAAGATGAGACACATCGGAACCAAAGTCACCAGGCCGGCAGATGCCCACCTAAAGGAGGGAAGGAAAGAAACATCTCTAGATCTTGCTAACAATTAACATTTTCATTGTTGGTGATAGCATAATGACTATTATTTATAAATCTGTATTTTGTATATGAAAGTATCTATAACATCAAGACTGTATTTTTTCCTGTCATAAGGTTTGATAAGGCTAACACAGCTAATGAAAATTTATTGGAAAGTAGCAAAATCAGCAATTTGAAATTTAGAAAATTTTGAACACCATTAAATTAAGTTGCATTAAAATTGTCTGAAAATGAAAAAAAATAGCAAAGGTTCAATAATATTTTAAAGCAAACAGGCCTCAAAACCAAAATTTAAAAAATTATTCTTTCTTTCCTTTTTAAAAAGACAGTTTTCATAATATATTTTTAATAATTAATAGAGCCAGCAATCACATTTTAAACCATTTGTCCTGAAATCTCTATCAACTTTGTGACACATGTTTGAGCCTGCTGTCTTCTAGGGATAATACTTTCAGTCCAATTGCGCATGACCGATGTTTGTTTGGTATATAACAAAATAGTATACTGCCTTATAAAAAAATTACAAACATTTTTGGGTGGATTAAACATATTACAAGGCAGCATAGATCACAAAACTATTGACTAACCTGAGCATTCATATTTGCACCATCTAGATACACTTGTCCACCATATTTATGTGTCAAATCACAGATCTCCCTGTGAACCAAACATGAGTTTGATGATAAAAAGAATGCAGAAATAAAAGTTTGTAATCTCATTCTGGCTTAAGAAAATGTGAACTTCAAGATAGCATTATACTGCTTTGACTGATATAATAATGCACTTTTTCCAGGGTTGATCCTGATCCACCAGAGTATCATTGATCCCTGTTTTGCACAGCATTCAATGCATTTTGTGACCAAAAATATTTATTTTAAATTCTAATGTATTAAATTTATGAAAATATTGTAAAGAGTCTTCATTTTCATGAAAATCAGAGTCATAGGTATGATACTGTCTACCTTAATTGACATCCACATCAAAGTCTTTCAGGTAGAAAATTCCTCTCAACATTATTAAAAAAAAATTCCCTAAAGACATTTTATTATTAAGTCATCTGAATAAAACTTCATTACTGCATGCCAGGGATTAGAAAGAAAAGTGAAATCAAAATTATTCTGAATTTGACCAAAAATTTTCTCATCTTCTCCCTTGAGGGAGATTTTTTTTTAATTTTTGAAAAATTAGATTCACAAAATTTTTAGCGTGATGCTATTGTTTACGCAAAGGATAATAGATGTTTAATTAGAAATGGCATAACTTTTACCTTTACACCGTTAAAAAGATAATAAAGAGTACCTTAAAATGATACCCTGTTTGACACTATCATTTTAAAACTACATTTGTAAATAAAGGTTGAAAACAAGTAAAATTCACAAATTCCTGTACTGTGTCGACGGGCGAGCAAGATTAATGCAGCAGCTCAACTGACCCGGTCACGGTACCTTCGCACGCGCTTACCCATCCCTCCCAATAAGGTTATCTCATACGCCGAGTCTGTCGGCGCTTGCTCCCCACAGGTGATTAATCAGTTTATGCTCTTGACAGCTAAAAGTTCGGTTTTAGCCCGAAACGAGCAGCCGCGTTCAATCTAAACCAACATTAAATTTCCTAGATTCAAAATAAATTTACTTAAATGTCAACACTATCAAAATATAAAATAGTAACTATCATTCCTATTGCAGTCAAGTCCAAATGATTCATATCCAGAAAGTTAAATTAGTTAAATTGAAGTCATTTAATTTAATCGAATATTTACCTTCTTTATACATAATAATATAAATAATGCTTTTATCAAAGTCTAACAAACAGATTCAGGTAATTTGAAGTCATCAGCTAATTAGCGAAGTGTGTTGCTTAAAATGAGAGTACTGTTAGGCCTAATTTTCATTCTGCTTTGCATTATATTTGAGACATTGATGAAAAACTTGCAAGTGGGTATGGGAAGGGGAAAGACATTAAAGTTCGGGCCATTATACAACATGAAAAATTTAGTCCTGAGTTACTTTTTGTATCCTGAAGATTCCAATTCTGATTAATTGGAAGTCTAAATACTGTCCCTATAATTTTGAAATAAGCTGGCTAGATTGTTTTATTATCAATATTATCCTGTTTGGAAAACCCCTCGACAGTAAAAGTGATTCAAGCGATGTAAAATTGTAACTGGAACACAGGCCTGATCATACCTGATATCACTGTCAAACACACCATGTGTGGATGGATACGTGACCATCAGGCATGCTAAGTCATCTTTATGTTTTTCTACCTGTGGAAGAAATACAGAAACGATTGTGCTGAATCAACAGCTTTCTATTTCAGAGTCAGTTCCCAACTCATTGAGAGAAAAGAAAGTGCTTTTTTAAGGTATAGAGTGTAATAATACTTATATTTTAGATAATTTCTTAAGGCTGATCATGAGCCTTCTTCACTGGTTAACAAAATTTCAATGTCATTCACTAGGTGCAAGTGCATTATAAAATCTATGCTCTGATATAGAATATTGAATAATGAAATATCCTATCAGAGTTAATATTTGAGGTAACTAAAAATAGTTTACTACTGAGATAAAGAAAATATGCACAAACAACAAATTTAAATTAAAAAAGAAAAATAAACTGTAAATGTTAGAATTTTTATGCATCATAACAATCTAAACAGTGTCAATTTTCCAGTGACTTTCCATTAAAACAAACGTTGGTTATAAGAGCAAACACAAATGAGCAAGAAATTTCAAATAAAGTCAACAAAAAGAAGGAAATGTAACATTCTTAATCCTTATCCGATGTTTGGGTTGAATACTCACACATTCTTTCATGTGTGCCATATCCACAGCACCATTCTTGTCAACTCTGATGATCTGGATCTTCATGCCTGCCATCTGAGCACTGGCTGGATTGGTACCATGAGCAGACACAGGAATGAGGCAAACCTGTAGAGAGTTGAAGAAGGAAAAACAATGCTGGTGAGTCTATGAGGATGACATGGGGAAATGTATAACTGAAATGTAGATAGTGCTATTTGCATTCTGAAAAAACTAAGTTCACAGAGAAATAAAAACAAAAAAATTAATCCTGGAAAAGAAAGGCAACTCCCCCATTTGTCAATGTAAATGATGCCTCTCTATTTTTGCAATCTGAAAAAAAAAATTATTTGAGAAATTTTGACAGGTTATTGTTTTTTCCTTGCCCATATGATATTATTCTGTCACTGAAGCAACACAATGAAAGCTATTTGTCTTTCTGCTACCTATGGAATGGTTGGGAGACCCTATGACTATGTAAAATATCAAGCAAAAACTAAAACCCTTAATCATTAGAAAATCAGACACACGATAATATTTAAAGAGAATTTTTCCAACCCATTTATGCATCTGTCAATATTATACTTGTTTGAAAATGTCTCAGGATTCCAGGCTTCCTGCACAAATAAATTTTCTCAAGCTTAACTTCTACTGAATTAGTAAAAAGGATTCTCTCAGTAACTTTGAAAAGAAATACAAAGTCATGTGGAAAGAAGTTGATCTGTGATAATAATGCCACTAATGAGATTACCTTTCTTTGCTCTTGTCCAATGGACTGGAGGTATGACATGATAGCACGCAGGCCAGCATATTCTCCTTGGGCACCACTGTTGTAAATTCATATAAAAGAGAAGTTAGAACTCAAAAGTCCACAAAAAGTGTGACATAATTTGTACTCGGAATTTGTTTTTCTCAGAATTACGAAAGGTAGGAGCTCAAATTTAAAGGCATAGTTAGATATTGCATTTTAAGATTTTGATTGTTCATTAGCTTTCCAGAACAGCTGATTTAGTTCATACATAAATAATGATAACAAACACCTGGAGTAACAAGCTTGACATTCCAAGGAAATGGCCGCAATAAAACCCAATAGCTTTTACATCAGAAAATTGATACAATTCTGTGCATTAATAAATGAATAAATTAGTGAGTAAGTGAATGAGTAAATAAGTGTATGAGCCAGTGAGTGAAAGACAGTGGGGAGGGAAAGAAAAAGAGATATAAAATGAGAGAGAGAGAGAGAGAGAGAGAGAGAGAGAGAGAGAGAGAGAGAGAGAGAGAGAGAGAGAGAGAGAGAGAGAGAGAGAGAGAGAGAGAGAGAGAGAGAGAGAGAGAGAGAGAGAGAGAGAGAGAGAGAGAGAGAGAGAGAGAGAGAGAGAGAGAGAGAGAGAGAGAGAGAGAGAGAGAGAGAGAGAGAGAGAGAGAGATAGAGAGAGAGAGAGAGAGAGAGAGAGAGAGAGAGAGAGAGAGAGAGAGAGAGAGAGAGAGAGAGAGAGAGAGAGAGAGAGAGATTTTTTTACCTGTTGGGTTGGAAGGAGATGCGATCATATCCTGTTATCTCACACAAATCCTTCTCAAGCTCATTTAGCATCACTTGGTAACCAACAGACTGCTCTTCAGGGACAAATGGATGCAAGTTTGCAAACTCTGGCCAGGAGCATGGCTAAGCAGAAACAAACAGAAATATTGCAGAGAAGACCTACAGAAAATATAAATACTTAAATTGTAAATAAATTGTGCTTTTAATCACATTGGTCTCTAAGGACATATACCGTTCAAGATGGACATCTTTTTAATTTTTTAACTCTTGAAACTATTGATATAACATTATGGAAAGGAGTAATGAGAAACAGGACATCAGAACAAAAATTAATGCAACAAATATTAAAACTATTGTATTTATATTCTTATTTATTTTTAAATCATACAGCAATCATACTTGATTTTAATAACCTTTTTTTTTGTATTGAGAACATGATAGTTTGTAAAACTTAATATAGACAATATATATATATGGGCCATGTTTTTGTTCTCTATTTTCTAACATTTATCTTAATCATTGACTAGTCTGTCAGCCTATACGTTTATTCTGAGATAAAACCAATTTTTCTCATGTGCCAAGTGAGGAAAATGTTATGAATAAAATTACTGAAAACCTTGAAAATTTTAAATTCTGCTTCAAAAAAAAAAAATTTCTGTGAGCTACTGATCCTGACTGCAAAATTTACCACAAAAAATGAAGAAGGCACAGTCATAAGGCATAAAATGACTCTTTTGGAAATTTTAGATTTTACAATTTTTTGCACTTCTAAAGTTGAAATGCCAAATAGAAAGAAACTTTACTGGAAAGAAGCATAGAGACATAGATTCATTGGTTTAAGAGCAGGTTTTTAAACAACTTACCATCATTTCTGTGGTACTATTCAGCTTCATAGTGCATGAGCCCAGGGAAATCATACTGTGTGCCAAGGACAAGTCTTTGTTTTCTAAGCTTTTCATGTAACGAACCATACGTGTTTCGGAATGATAACTGAGAGGAAAAAATAGACAAATATTGATGATTCACGGAACTGTAATGAGACATAAAAACTTTAGTTATATAATGTAAAATAATATAAAAACTTCCGCATTTATGTTGTAACAATAATTCAAACAAGGCTGAAGAGCGAGTCGAAATAGAGAAAAAAAATGCAACGTGCTTGTATTGCCTTGCTGCAGAATGCAGCTATAAGCCCTGATAAGCTCCTAGACTTTGATCTTATTACATCTAAGTTTCATATGTAATCAATCTGAGTGCATCCCCACCCCATAGCCGCCCAAAATAGACTGTTAAGATACAAACTTGTAACAAAGTTAAGCATTTGAGGTCATATACATAAAAACCCATCACAGATCATGTATTGCAAGATTTCTTATAAAGCTATAAGAGCAACAACAAAAAAAAAAGAAATGAAAGAGGTAAATTAACCTGTTAAAAACCGGGTGTTTGAGGTACTCTGTTGTACGAGCAAAGCTTCCTACTTCCAAGGCTGAATCAGGGGTCATCCCAAGCTGTGCAGCAAGTGTCTCCTAATAACAACAACAACAACAACAACAAGAATAAAATAATAACAATAATAATAATAATAATAATAATAATAATAATAATAATAATAATAATAATAATAATGCCAAAGTCGTGTTGGTGTACCTCACATGAACATACTGACTTTAATTTATCATACTAGTGTCATTTCATGATAGTTATTTTAAATTGAAAATAAATCTTGAGGTATATAATGGTATAAAAAAAGTTTTCTGCAAAATATCTCCTGTTTATAAGAGGGTAAAACTAAAACTTTGCCATCCTTCATTAAATTATTACAAAGGACTAACTGAAGGCACTATGTGAATTTTAATGCAAAATTGAACTACAAACAATAAAAACAAGCACGCTTTTAGACTGTGTCCTAAATGTGACGTTTGGTGACATATGTTAGTATTGATCTAAAAATGTGATCAACGACAAAAACTTAACCGATTGAAAGGTATGTTGAATATTATTTAGTACCACAAATGAATATTTGCTATTAGTAAGGATATAAAAAATATTAGGGAAATGTTGCCTATTTCAGCATTTAGAAAACCAAAAATCAAATTACTACATCTCAGAAGTGTTGATGTGCAAATGCCCCTAACGGTTTTTAACTTGTCTATATAATATCCCCTCTTAGTGAGACTTACCGCGTCAGATGAACAACCAACAATCTGAAGCAAATCTGTGACATCTGCCTGACTGACAGTTTCGTCTAGTGCAATAGATATCTGCAATGGAAATAGTTATGAATTATTTGTTTGAGGTTCCAATAAACAGAAAAAATATTAAAAAACAAGATTGATCTAATGAAAGAATACAATGCTTCAGTACCAATGATAATACACATTATATTTGATATACATTTATCATAACCAATTTCATCCCATGTCCCAATGAAAGAAAAAATATCCAATTGCCATGAAAAGGTGTAAGTAGTTTCTCTAGGGAATCGAGAGGGGAAATGTGCGCAAACAAGCAAATTGTATAGCTTTGTGGGAACATGTTGTTTCAGCAAAAAAATGAAATTCTTTTAGCCTTGAAAGACTCTCTTTTTCTTTTTTATCATATAATATTCTGTGACAAATCAATCTCTTATAACTAAAAGCTATATTTAAAAAAGAACCAAGATATTTTGTTCCTTCTCTTCAGCCTTGAATTTAAGTTTGTTAATAGATTAACAAGACCTACTCTGCCATCTTTGAGATAGTTCAAGTTGATCTTCTTTTCCTCAGCTCTTTTCTTTATTTCTGACTGTTCTCCCTTTGGTGTGAATGTGACAGTATCAAAAAACATGCCAGGCTGTACAGAATGTCCTGCTTGTTTCAGTCCTGGTATGAAATGCAAGTTTCATGATGAATTCATATTTACTTTTGACTGAAAAGTCTTTAAATATATATATATATATATATATATATATATATATATATATATATATATTTGACAAACAATAGAAGCAAATTAACCATTAATGTATACTTCCTTACATTTTGAGAATCTTTTGATAGAATTGGGAAAGTAATCTTGAAAATTTGGTACCGAAATGTTTGGCAAAAAGAATCGAAACTTGAAGTAAATATTTAGGTATATGAAAATCACCTTCTGCAACCAGGAGAGCTGCATGATGAGTTTTCATAGCAATATATTTGAGTCCCTTTGGTCCATGATAGATAGCAAACATTGCTGACATATTGGCCAAGAGTGCCTGTGAATAAAGATCAGTCATTTATTTATGCTGGGTTTGCGAGGCAGAGGTTCTTTACTAAAGAGATATCGATCATGTGACAAGTAGTTCATAACATCAACAAAAAATGCCCGTTTATACCTAAAATACCAAACAAAAATACACCAGTATATAAGAAACATTGTTGATCACATGAAGTGATTTCCCAAAATCAAAACTCATGAGAAAAAGAAAAGAGTCTAGAAAAAGTAAATGTATGTCTGCTAACAAAGAAGTGGACCTAATCAATGGGTTGAAGGAGACAGATTTGAAACTCATCACAATCCCTTAGTCCAGCATCCGCCAATAAAACCTTAAGGACCAATCTACCACCAATTCATCCTCTTTGTCACACAAGAGCATGCACAGCAAATGAGGTCTTGCTCATAGGTAAGCATTGATTGTCCTTTAGTTCACAAGTTCAAGGTTCAATTGATGGCAGTTTTACTGCAGTCATGCTCCATTGAACTAACTGGCATCGGCTTAAAATAAACTTAACTTTTTACAAGTATTTGCAAGGACCAGTAGTGTTATTGCCTATAAAAAAAGACTGCAAGAATAAATGAGTAAAAATTCATGTCTTTGTGAAGCCTAGCTGTGAAACTGAAAAATGTTTTTAATAAAAAGGGAAGGTGGAAGGGAAGAATTGGTATTGTCTTTTTAATAACTACTGCATTTTCTCTGCACGCATACATAGCATCACCCTTGCACATTCTGAACAAGCACACAGGCAGCCGTTGTGATGCTAGCCTAGACTTAGCTCTCCCAACCACAGCAAATTTGAACAACTTTTCTCACTCTGTCTCTGTCTCTCTGTGTGTTCCCAGACCACAATGACTGCTAAAAACTTTTCATCTTTCTCTTCCTCTCTGTGTGCCCTTGCTTTCTTGTGAGCTATTCAAAAATGGACCCTAATAAGTGCAGCCTAAAATATAGTCCAGATTTGTGTGTAGTCAGATGTAATACCATGCTATCACCCTTGAATTCCTTTGATATGCGACGAAATGCTTCAGAAAAACACCAGATAAAATTTGATTAGAGAAACTGTTGGATCTGGTCGAAACAGTACATCTGAAGTGGACTTTGTTGTAATTTGCTTAAGTCAGTAAAAGGATTTCCTTATTTTTGTAAAAGCGTATATGAGCCTTATCCATCATTAGAATGAGGTATGAACTGCTCCTTCACCCAATCAGACTGGAATTGATTACCAGCTGAGTATCAAGTTAAAGCAGTTATACAATGATCCTCTTGAACCACAAATAGATCCCTATCATATATTAATGCTACACAAATGAATCCCCTTAGGCATATAAAAATTTTAGAATTATCTGTAAAGACCCCAGAAAATGCTGATAATTTTGCTGTAACTCAAATAGATTTCTTTTCAAAGTGGGAGCATTTTTTATGTATCTATATTCATTTATACCTACATGCGAGGATCTATAATTAAATTGACGTTAATTTAAAAAAAATGGCACTTTACTAGTTTATTTGATCACTTACAATGAGGTCAAATTTGTACCCAGTGATTGTTGACTGCGTTGTTCTTTTTATACATCTATCTTGGATGAAAAATATATACTGATTGTTGGTGTTTTAAAACCTTCTCAATTTTTTTACTGTTTCCTCATTGTTGATATTCACACCCAGTTATGATCTCATGTCAATATTGATAAAAAATAACAGATAGCAATCCAAGAAAAAGTTTACCTGAGCAGTGCAAATATTGCTGGTGGCCTTGTCTCGACGGATATGCTGCTCTCGGGTTTGAAGGGCCAACCTCAAAGCTCTCCTGCCTGCTGCATCTCTGCAGACAAATTAATAAACATGATAAATAACCCATAAATTGTGCCATTAAGTGTATATGGATATGTGTTGCTTTACTTAAAGTTAGGAATAGCCAGTCCAAGCCTTTTTTTTTTTTTTCAGATTTTTAAAAATTTTTTGCACGCCGTTAAACAATTCTCTGTTCGATATGGTAGAACTGAAGAGATGAGATAGATTATTCTTCCTATATAACTATGAGCAGTAAATACATACCAAATATGAATGACTGATAAAATTTCAAAAGATAACTGATATAAACAGTGTACATAGTATATGAAATTACTTGATTGTAAACACTTCAAACGCAAATTTCCCAGCCAGAGGGT
Organism: Elysia crispata; assembly: GCA_033675545.1. NCBI lineage: Eukaryota > Metazoa > Mollusca > Gastropoda > Plakobranchidae > Elysia > Elysia crispata. Next base: position 313,490 of record JAWDGP010005555.1, read on the forward strand.
AGCTGAATAACTCAGTCAATGTTTTAAATGTCTCTTTTATTGTTTATTTTCTGGAAAAAATGCTACTGGAGGCCTTTTTCAATGGCAGACTATGGGTGATTGCTTGATATAGCCAGTCTGCAACAATCATTTATGCAAGTGAAACAAGCTTCTCTCAAATGTGCAAAACTGAAAAGATGAGGCCCACAACCCATATACCAAAAATGTATTTTTTTTTAATGCATGAAGGAGGGCCCATCCAGATCCCGAGATGGATATTCACAACCACCTATCCTCTAACTTCAAAAAGTTTATCCACAAATCTATGTAGATAAAAAGTATTAAAGTTCAACTAACCTGGTGACCCCTACAACTCTGCCAGGCAACATGCGCATGAACTTCTCCTTGCCTGCAAAGAATCCGGCATGTGGACCTCCATAGCCCATGGGGATGCCAAATCTCTGGTTTGTCCCAATAGCAATGTCAAAGTCAAGCTCACCTGGTGGCTTCATCACAGTCACAGCCAGTAGATCTGTAGCAGCAATGCTCATTGTCTGAAGATACATTATCCATGATAACTTTTAAAATAGATTTCTGCAATGCACAATGATTCCTACACCTATGAAATAGCTTCAACTTTCTCCCGTGTGGAGTATATTACCATCCATATCTAGGTAATGTGAAGACAAATACATGTACGACAGATGCCTTTCTTTGGATGTAAAACCAAATAGACAATTTAATAACTTTTTATTCTGAGGTCTTTAGCACTAAGCAACTGGTGTGCCTTCCATTACAAAACATACGTAGACACAAATTAAGTTTTATCTTTGAGGTTTTCTTGCGTCTTTCTTGCTTTATCAATATCCGGCTTTTTCTTTTCTCCACAGTGGGCCTAAAATTATTTACTATAAGAGGAAGTTCACAAGTAATAGGTAAAATTAAAAATTGCACAAAAAGCATACAGAGAGGTCATGTTATTAGTTTGGGAAATGTCTCTCCTGCGCTATTCATTCCTAACTCCTCTTTTTAGAAAGCTCATCTCCATTCTCTGTTTATTTTATTTATGTTTATTTGTTCACTGCCATCAAATTACTTTATAAACATAAGCAATGCTTACAAACTACAATATGCAGTTCATAATGTTTCTAAAAAAACAAACCTGAACATGAAACATAATGAGCTGATACTTGCTTTGACTTTGGTGGAGAAGAAAGCACACTTGAACTCAAAAACCAAACAACAATAAACAATTTCTTACAACAGCTTCCATTACCTTTTCTATCTCAATTGAAACTTATGTGCATAAAAAATTAGTCAACTTTAAATCCCATTGATTTGAATAATCCATGTAACATTTGTTTCTTTCCAATGATATAATTGTATTATGCGATACGGTTCTGATGACTGAAACGGCTTTCTTAAACATATACGATACAGGAGTTCTTGCTATGCATTGATTGACTCATAAAATCTTACAGATTTTAAGGAAGCAAAACTACTCACACCATACTGGTGAGCTTTTTCGACAAACTCTGTGTAGTCATGGATGGTGCCCTCAGTATTTGGGTACTGCAACAGTGCGCCACAGAAATCTTTCTGACTGAGGTCAATGTTCTGCCAGTCACCTTCCACCACCTCAATTCCTAGAGCTCTGAAAAAAAAATTTTGATCAAAGGCTTTTATTAACATATTAACTTTTTAAAGGCATTATAAAATAGCCATTTTCAAATTCAATAAATATATCCGAGAGTTTTTCATGGGCAATAAATAAAACCGTTTTGCTTTCATCCTGGTCCCAATGAAAAAAAAAACCAACATAATTTTTGCTACAAAAACTCAACAAATAATGAAGAAATTAAAATACATGTATGCAGTATCAGCTGAAATAAGTAAAGATACCTTAAAAATTCCAAATTCCATTTCAAAGATTACAAACACAAACCCACGATAGTTTCAGTTGTATATCAAAACTCCATCAAAAATAATAGTAAGACTATCTTTGAAGGATCCCCAAAGTTAATTTTACCTGCAAGCAGCTGTCTTGCTACCTATCTAAACAAGTTGCATGTCAAAATTTGAATTTAAAAAACTCTAATTATTGCTATTTCAAATAATCAAAAAATCTTAAATCTGTTAAAGACCTATTTTGATTTCAAGAAATCTTATTGACAAGCTCAGAAAAATGTATTGTTCAGGAAATGAACACATCTGACTCGTTTGAACTGGGCCCACAATAGATGGATAGAAAAATAATTATAAGCTCAAATTGAGAAGCTGGTCTAGATAATCTGACATACACAATGTCATTTAGAAAAGTCTAGATCAATACTTACCCAGCTCTTGTAACAACTACGGAAATGGTCTGAGGATGGCACTTGGAGTCAACGAAAAACTTTTTTCTCTTGGTTTGTCTGGGATATGAGAAAGGAAAAAAATATCAATGCTTCTTTCACAATGAAAAATATGGATTTTAAAATTTTAAGCCACGATAAAAAGAAACCAATTAAAATCTTGTGTTTGAGCAGTTAAAATTTATCATTTGTAAATTCTTTCTCTCATATAAGTCAATACAGTAAAGGATAAATCTTGATAACAAATTTTTGAGTTGATCTCTTTAGTCCAATTATGATGACAGTTTAAAAAAAGTTCAAACATTAAAACGTGAGACACCAGTTATCCCAGAAAAAGGGCACAAATTTTTACACACATACAAAAAAAAATTGAATTCCACATGAACATGATATCAAACTTTATAATATTTCACAATCAACCAATTAAGTTGGCCTTGTTTGCTAGGGGGAAGGGTAGGTGAACACAACAGACACACTTTGCATGACATTAATGACCACAGATAAAGTGGTACTTACATCCCAAAATCAATTGCTGTTTCCTAAATTCAGCTCTATCTTTGCAAATAATGTGGTTTAATTTTTTTGCACTAAACTGACCATTTACATTCAAATGATGATGAAGACCATGACTAGCACTGCCCCTACATATTTTTCCAAATATTTTTTAGTTCAATAAACTCAACCTTTGGCAAAGTGCCATGGCCTCCGCGGCAGCTGTGCCTTCATCCAACAATGATGCATTTGATACGGGTAGGGCCATCAAGTCGGATACCATGGTCTGAAAATTGAGCAGACTCTCCAAACGACCTTGGGCCAGCTCTGCTTGGTATGGGGTGTATTGTGTTGTCCTGGGAGGAGAAGAGTGAACGAATGAAATCTTCGCAAAGTCAATTGATTAAAATCAAAATCATCAAAGAACTTTACAACATGTGTCTCAGGCTGATAGCTGAAAAAAACAAAACAAAACAGGGAGATGCAACATAGTGATGCACTGTGAAAAAGTTAGCCTCGTTAAACAATTTAAGGAATGGTGCTTACCTAACAGTGTTTGAATAGTTATATATTCTCTTGGTTTCCTAAAGATTCTTTCAAAAAGAGGGTGGCTTTACTTTCTGAAAGAGATTGGGCTGGTTAGTTGGAATCCGATGATACTATCAAATGTCCCAGCCAGGGATTGGACCCAGATTGTTACAGCATTGCCGCAGCACTCTACCAATCTGAGCCATCTGCTATCCTATTGCAAGATTCACTAATCAAGTGATTGATTCTATGAACTTAACAGAGAATTTCAAACAAACGATTTTGCCAAAGACAAAATGACCATTCCTGTTTCTCTTAAAACGCTGATATTGTCCGATTTGATTGCTCTACTTTTAAAATCAACAAATAGGTTATCCCTCTATGGTACTACAAACGAGATAATAATGAGACACAAATCTAGCAAAAGTTAACATTTACCATCCTGGGTTCTCAAAGATGTTTCTGAGAATCGTGGTTGGTGTGAAGGTTCCATGGTAGCCCTGGCCTATGTAGCTACGCCACACTTGGTTCTGGCTGGCGATGCCCTGCAGACGGTCCAAAAGCTCAAACTCACCTAGAAAAGCGATAAAGTGAGATTGCAGCAGGATGGAATTTCGGACCATTGAAAAATTAAGTGAAAACTTGATTCTTCTTTGAACGAAATCTGCGCCCTCTTCATAAGACTACTCTATAAGGGTCTTGAGATTTTTAAATAGTTTTATCAAAGGATTGCAGCTGCTGAGTTTCAGCTTAAGAGTGAATTCTTGATGCAATATCATTTTAAATTTAATATGCTCTTGAAAAGCCAAGGATCCGATTCCATCACCAGATATGTCCGAATAAGATTTGAAGAAGTAAGCTTCGTAAAGTCATTCCTGTCCTCTGCCGACTTAATTCTTTAGCCTCCAAATATAACTATACCCGCTACGGAGAGAGAGATAGATAGATAGATAGATAGATAGATAGATAGATAGATAGATAGATAGAGAGAGAGAGAGAGAGAGAGAGAGAGAGAGAGAGAGAGAGAGAGAGAGAGTATGGCCGAATATTACAAAATTTTGTCTTTATATCTTTGAGTAGATTACCCGATACTTTATTAAAAAAAAATCGTTCGAAATGTTTCTTCATGGCCGCAGCAACTTAGAAAATTACACTACAGATAGTAATAGCATAAGTGCACTCATTATTAAGAGAAAAAAAAAGAGGGGGGCGCAAGTTAGGTAACAAAGAGCGATGGGCTAGACTTATCTTTTACAAAGCCATGAATCTAGGGTTTAATATGCAGTACTTAAACTTTAGAATTACAGACCTATCAGTCTGTTACACTTAATTGAACAAAGACATTGGCCACAGTAAGGCAGAAGGACGCCAGCAGTCGTGACCTGAGAGACTATTTCACATAGCAAGGCAGTTTGAAGTACTGCTAAACTTAGGATGTAATCTTTTGACTTTCATTAATAGATTAAAAAAAAAATAGTTGCAGGTCTTGATAAAAATCCCAATCCTTGATGTGATGAAGTTTGACCCAAACTGATAAGATCCATGATTACTCGATTAGGTAACACGACTTTTTGCATTGGAAACGAAGTTCAGGCCCACTCGTCTTGCAAACAGAAAGATAATTTTTCTTGTGCGGCTGTTCAACACCTTTCCATAATTAATTTCATGAAGTATAGAAAGTAGGGTTCTTCTTTTTTTATCCTTTTACTAAAACTATTATTTTTATTATCATCATCATCATTATAATTATTATTATTATTATTATTATTATTATTATTATTATTATTATTATTATTATTATTATTATTATTATTATTATTATTATCATTATCATTATTATAAATATTATATAACAATAACTATAACTGCAATATGTTTTACAACTCGACAAAGAATGAGAAGGCTGCGAACGGATATACAATTCGACAAAAAAATGAGAGGGCTGCGAACGAATATACAACTCGACAAAAAAATGAGAAGGCTGCGAACGGATATACAATTCGACAAAAAAATGAGAGGTCTGCGAATGGATATACAATTCGACAAAAAAAAATGAGAAGGCTGCGAACGGATATACAATTCGACAAAAAAATGAGAAGGCTGCGAACGGATATACAATAAAAAAAATATAAGTTGAAAAAATGGGGTTGAAAAGAAGGCGGAACATACACTTAGATTGTGCTTAAATTTCCGAATTTTCGTCTCGGATTCGTTCAACGCGTTACCCATAATTTCTTGATCATAATATTTATTCAATAGATGACTACAGTCCAGTCGTTAAAAAACAGTGCATGACTTTTTTGTTTCCCATTCATGCATTACAATCTTCCGATTGGCAATGGATCTTACAAAATATCTCTATAACATTTCATGTCACAGTCAAAATAATATTTAAGAATCACACGAGCCTCAAATAATTAAAAAAAAAAAAATCTGTGAAATGGTGAACCAGCAACAGCCACCAAAAAAAAAACGCGAGAGTCAAATTCTACACGCGGGCAAAGTTAAATGCGGTTGCTCTGCAAGTCTGAATTAACGTAAAATTTATGCACCGCTTTTGAGCAAACAGAGCCATTTTAAAATTCCTAGCAGGAAACTATCGAAGCTAGCCAGTAGCCACACCAAGACCACTGTGTATTGTATTGCTTCAACAAAAGCAAAATAATTCGATTTGTACGTCAGGGTGGGCGAGGCCTTGAACTTGGCCTATTTACCGACATAATCGAGACCTCTCATTTTTAAGACGCATGAGCGGAATACATGTCATGTCTTCTGGTACTACTACTACTACTACTACTACTACTACTACTACTACTACTACTACTACTACTACTACTACTACTACTACTACTACCACTACTACTGCTACTGCTACTACTACTACTACTACTGCTACTACTACTACTACTACTACTACTACTACTACTACTACTACTACTACTACTACTACTACTACTACTACCACTACCACTACTACTACTACTACTACCACTACTACTACTACTACTACTACTACTACTACTACTACTACTACTGTTGCTGCTGCTGCTGCTACTACTACTATTACCACTACTACTACTGCTGCTACTACTACTACTACTACTATTACTACTACTACTACTACCACTACTGCTACTACTACTACTACTACTACTACTACTACTACTGCTGCTGCTACTTCTGCTGCTGCTGCTACTACTGCTGCTACTACTACTACTACTACTACTACTACTACTACTACTACTACTACTGCTGCTGCTGCTGCTGCTGCTGCTGCTACTACTACTACTACTACTACTTCTGCTGCTGCTACTAAAAAGTAAAGTGCTTTACTACTAGTACGGTGGTTATTCATTACGACTCACAGGCCTACTACTGCAATAATATTTCTAATAACATTTTGATTCTCCACTTCTTTGCATCGCTATGAAGAAGAATGCTTACTTGTCGCGGTAGCTGTTATAAAAAAAAAGTGCCATTCACTTTACAGAAGAATAACAAAAGGTACAAATCGTCATTTACTCATTTCGCCATAATCATGTCCTCTTCTGCACCAAAAAGGAACTATACACGCAATACTACTTTAAAAATAAGTGATATTTTTATATGACAAAAAAAATTTAAAATAATCTAAAAAAAAAGTAAGGAGATTGCAAGGAAAGGAAGTTTGGACGGATAAAAACGAAACGCTTTCCTTTAAATAATATATATATATATTACCCTCACTTTTCGTGTCTTTCAACTAGAGCTCAAAACCCCGTTCTTACAAAGAAATATACATCTTGATCTTCTAGCGAATTCAGATTGGAGCGACAAAATTCAAGCAAGTAGATTAAATTTTCTTCACAATAAGTTCAAGTTTGCGGATAAAACAAATTCAGTTTTCGAACCTACGGATATGAGTAATTTTTTCGCGGCCATGTTTAGTACTGCGTGCAGATGCGACGATTCAAACATAAAAAGCTCGAGCAACGGGTCCCTCCGAATGGGAAATGTAAAACGAAAATAGCTGATATTGCCCTCTCCATTACCAGGTAACACGAGATTTGAAAAGTAATGATGATCTGCATTAAACTTTAAGTGCCTCTGCATGTGCGTCACATAAACTCTTCCACTGCGAAGCAATAATTTCGTGACTAAAAATAGAACTGGCATGTTTTCAGAACATTAATTTCCACACGCGAAAATCCGTTACATATTAGAATTACAATATAAATACACACAAACTTTGCTGGGTAAGAAAAAAAAAAGAAGAAGATGAAGAAATATTACCCAGTTGAACTATAGCATTCATATAGATAAGAGAGAGAGAGAGAGAGAGAGAGAGAGAGAGAGAGAGAGAGAGAGAGAGAGAGAGAGAGAGAGAGAGAGAGAGAGAGAGAGAGAGAGAGAGAGACACGATGATGATGATGCCCAATTAGTCCCCGACACTTAGTATAAAATTATAATCTTTTTATTTTACCCAAGGGCCTTCATGAATAATAAAATCAAAATGGAAAAACAAACAAACAAACAAACCTTACAATGCCTTTCATAATTTCTTACATTGCAATATCCGACCCAGTTAAAGATCTTCTACACTGCATTCGTCATCGAGGATTTACTAGGTAACCCAATTCTACACCCTTTGATAAAACCATTGAATGATAACCGAATATGTCTAGCACAAAAGGCACAAGTCGGGCTGGTACTAAAGCACTAATGATAAGCATCAAAACACGTGTGTTTCAGTCATGTACTCTGACCCTCACTGTCTCATTAAGAGGAACTTTACGGCTGTAAACGTGAACGCATTTTGCATAACAACTCCTATCATGTACTTTTGTGTGACTTGCAAGAGGAGAAAAAAAAACTATTAAAAGCACCGCTCCGGTGAAATTCAAGGACGACTTTTTTTCTTTTTTTTCTTTTTAAAAAAAAATTCAGATAATTCTCAAAGAAAACTGCTTTATGCATATTTATGAACCTTTTAATTCAAGAATGATTTTGGATGGATGCTGAGTTTTTGAAAGATTGTGGAAAAATTAAGCTAAGGAGTGATCAAGTGCATAATTCACGCATGAAGCTCAAAATCAAACTCGATCTTAAAAAAAAACATCCACATTTGTTTTTCTTCCGGTTTGAATTAAACCATTTTACACCGCCCTCCCTTCTTTTTTCTTTTTCTTTTTTTTTTTTTGAGAAAAGGGGAGGGGGATAAAAAGCATGCAGTGTTTGTCCCAACTTAAGTTTTCTAAAACATAATTTTTTCCTCTAAATCAGAGTCTCATGCCCTATCGCGCCTATCGGTCAGCTTGTGCCTCGCTGCTTTGAGGCAGAGCTGACCATACAGTGCCCACTGAAGATCTAAAGTGACACAGTTCTGTACACTCTCGTGATTTATATAAGTGCGCGTGTACGACGCAGGACTACCGGTACGGACTAGAAAACGGAATCCAGCAGGCCACCACGCGCGACACACGCTCCATTTAACTGATAACGCCCGGCTCGGAGAGTGGACGGAATCAAACCAGGTCAAAAGGGACACACAGATGAATGTGATCAGTGCGGCTATTTCGAAGAAAAATGGGTTTAAAAAACACACACACACACAAAAAAAAAGAAGATATTATAATAAAAGTTCTTGCTTCGTGATTAAAATAAAAAACAACAACACGACCATACTTTCGCTGGGTACCTAGATGCCCTCTTAACCTGTGCCTTTTTTATTTTTTTTTTTTTATGTAGGAGTCTGACGGTCGCCTTAACAAGTCTATTTTTCCTATTATCATTGATACGGATAAGATCCAGCACAACGGCTTGGCCAGGGTTCGCGATCGAAAGTCCATGCTCAGCACAATGCCTTGCCACGTGGGCGGCCACCGGTCGATCGTGGTTGCGGTGTTTAAATTTTATCATGACTGTTTTGTTTCTTTTTTTCATTTCTTTATTTGCTTTTTTTGTTTGGTTTTTTTAATTTCATTTTATTTATTTATTTTATTTTATTTATTTATTTTTTTTTTATTTTTTTTTTGGGGGGGGGGGGTGGGGGTCAAAGGAGAATAAGGAGAAAAATAAATTGAGAGTGTGGGAGGTGATGTTGAGGAGGCTGAAAGTGAGAGAGATAAATAGATAGACAATTAGATAGATAGACAGAGAGAGAGGGACAAGTAGTGAGTGCTCACCCAGCGGCTCATCCAATACAAGGTCCCGATCCAGCAGAATGTCACCTGGTACTGAGAGACGGGTCAGCTCCTCCAGATCCTTCAGGAATAAAAGTGAGAAGAGGAGGGGAGGGGCAAGGCAGGAGAGATGAGGTGATGATCAATATTGCATTGATCTGAGTGTAGGGTGGGGTGCAAGGTTGTTTCGATGACTTAATCTTAAATAAACTGAGAAATGCGTGTTTAAAAAAGAAATAATAATAATAATAATAATAATAATAATAATAATAATAATAATAATAATAATAATAATAATAATAATAATAATAATAATAAAAGTTTAAAAAATTATCAGCACCACAACAAATCTATTAATTTAGGAGAATCAATGTCAAGCACCTATTGCACAACTTCTGCAATAAAACAGACTGTCCGATCAGCACAGGTGATCCTGTGATCAATATTACCAGCCTTACGCATGATCACACACGCAACAGTTATATTTAGATTAACACATGCCATTGGTTACGTCACGCGTCGTGGTCACTGCATTCAAAGCTGAACCCTATTTCAACCCTGATAACTCGTAACACATTTTGCATCGCTGTCACTATCACACTTCCGTGGATTTTTTCTCCCCAGCTTAAACATAACTTCAATTGTAAATACGTTTTGTCCTCTTTATAAAATATACTTTCATAAAATCTAAATCAATAAACGTCCTGAAAGTTGTGACCGAGCAATGCATTTTTCATCGTACAAAGACGATTTTTTTTTTCTATGCCCCTGCGGGTAGCGACATGGAAATAAAATCTCAGCTTATACAATAGCTACTTATGCGTGAAATGAGTCGTCTTTGTTCAGCTATTTCGAGAAACCATCTCTCTCTCTCTCTCTCTCTCTCTCTCTCTCTCTCTCTCTCTCTCTCTCTCTCTCTCTCTCTCTCTCTCTCTCTCTCTTAAATTTGCTGAGATCAGTTAATCAGTTCAAGCCGATACAAAAATTAACTATTGGGGCGTTAAAACGATACCGTTAAGTCTGACATACTTACGTAATAAAGTAAAAAGTATTTTTTTAAAATAAATTAATCCAAACAATAATTTATCTATTCTAGAAACGAAACATATTTTTGAGAGGAAACAAACTAAGCCATCAGTTAGTTTTGATATTTCTTCTTTCCTGATCGATTGAAAAAGATTTACATGCAATCCAGGCGTTTGGTTTCTAATCGTATTACATGTACTGACTTAAGCCTGGGCAAAAGATGACCTGCAGCCGCACGTTTCACCCCTGAGGGGTGAGGTGAAGTGTGGCCAGGCTGTCGCCTGTGGCCAAGGAACCATTGTGATAAAATAACAGACAGGAAGCTAGGCCGTTGTTTTGGACTGGTGATTTTGAGCCAAGGCCGCAAGGATCAACACAGAGAACAAGACTTATTACGTTCACAGCAACAACTTAGGAGACCTGAATGTGCGCGGAAATAAAGAGAAAGTTTAGATATAGAAGAAAACAAAGATCAGCAATGTTATGATTGTTTTTTGCGCAAAAGGGGGTGGAGCGGGCGAGCGAGCGAGCGAAAGAAAGAGAGAGAGAGAGAGAGAGAGAGAGAGAGAGAGAGAGAGAGAGAGAGAGAGAGAGAGAGAGAGAGAGAGAGAGAGGGGGGGGGGGAAGTGTATGTGTGTGTTTGAGAGAAAATATTCATTTGAATGCAAGACCATTTTGTCTTCTCCCAACCTGCAAGTATAGGTCGAATCAATAATGCCGGGTGCACTTAGGCTCACGTGCCTTCGTGAATTTAAGCTTGATATCAGCAAATTAAGAAATTTTCATTTCATTTATTGAACTAAAAAAATCTTGCCTCTTTTCTAAAAAAAATTTTTTTTGGTCGTCTAACCTAGATCTAGATATTGTCTAGTTTTAGATTAATTTTGAATCCTGAAAATGAATTTCCGTCTGACAATTTATATGAAGGTATGGTCTAGGTCTAGAGCTAAAAGCTTCTAATCCAGACTAAGTTGTTATCTATAAAAAAAAATGAAGTTAATAAGAGCTTGGCCTAGAATTTTTATGTGTAGAATGATGGGTTCTTTTGTTAAAACTCTCTCCTTCCTGGATTTGAGCAAGTAGAATCTGCACAAAAATGCTTGTAGTTAGCTCGAAGGAGTCTAGAATAGGTCAAAACTAAATCTAGATCTAGAGATCTAGATCTCGCGTCATTTTGATTGAAGCAATGAAAGATGGAAAAGAAACGGAAAACAGAAAAAAATGTGTTCGTATGAGATCATTCTAATGCTACCTGATTCGATCTACGATTTTCATCGAATAAAATCATCTTACCTTGACTCCGACATGTTCAAGCATCTGGGACACTTCAGATGAATTAGGTCCAATGTGGCGCCGAGCAAAATCATCATATTTTGGTACAAGCCGATCGAATGCAGTGGAGCCTGAAGCAAATGATGTATGTCTTGTTGTGAAGACGGTTGGGGTCAAATAACTTGATCTGGTGACATTCTGGAGATTGTTTTGAACTCTCCTGTTCAAAACGCTGAATGTTAATCCTCTTTTGTTCTGGGAATTGTTACTGATATTGGTTTTAGGCTTGGCTGAAAGCCTGTATAAATATTTATTGCCATTCGATGTTAGAATAGTAACAAATCTGCTGGACCTATACATACCTCTCTTACCCCTGAATATCTAGATCTAAATCCAAGTCTAAAATAGGCCTACTACTTCCGCGAACACTGCCTACAAACAGCTGAGCGAGATGAAAAATGGTCAGCAGGAGAGATCAACCTAGTAAGGGGGCGCGTAAGCGAAATGCGAATTTACGTTCAGCAGCTGATTTTGTGTAAGAACGTTGGCCAATCAAAATCAACCTTAGCGCCACACCTCCAGTTAACTGATCCAAGAATGGACTTGTGTGCCATGTAGGGCAATCTTATGAATTATGAATTAGGCTAGGTTTAGCCTTTTATTACAAACATTAGAAGAAGAAGAAGAAGGAGAAGAAGAAGAAGAAGAAGAAGAAGAAGAAGAAGAAGAAGAAGAAGAAGAAGAAGAAGAAGAAGAAGAAGAGGAAGAAGACGACGCTATGATTTTTATTTAAGCGAATTAAATATTATTTTTTTTTTACTTTTAAGAAAGAAATTAAATAAAACTTGAAACAGAAAATTTTGATGAAAGTTAGATACCCTGCTATGAGTTTGTCCTCAACAGGATTAGATATTATTTGGAGGTCTCAGTATGAACTTTTGAAAAAGAAATGAAGTGCATCTGAGGGAATGTAGGCTTTTAACAAGTATTTTGCCTGCCTCGCTGCGGAAAAAAGGAAAAATGCTTTCAAAACTGGATCTAGTTGTGAAATCGACATGAAAAGTTACTTTTTACAAAATTATATTGATTCGGAATGAAGTATCACATCCCACCGCCCACTCATACTCTTTTTTCATGAAGCTTTCTCTGAGGCTAGATCTAGTTGCCTGCTGTTCTCTTTACCCATACTTCAATGTTACTTTCCTTGCTTCAGAAAAACAGACACAAGTCTAATGTCTTTCTTTAACCATACGGAAGTCAAGCGACTTGAGAACAACAAAAATGAGGTGAAATTAATATTGATTAATAATACAATCTAAGATGGAGGCTTATACCTTTCTCATTTCCTTGGCTTGATTTTTTTTTTTTTTTTTTTTTTTTTATAGTTTTTTTCCAATGCTGATCTTATAAAAATCGACACTCAAAATAAAACATCGAAAAAGAAAAATTACGAAGTACTTGACGATTTACTGCAGAGCTGTTTTGTTGATAAAGATGGCGGACCACATTGGAATTCAAGTACCTCTTTCAGAAACAAACATGCAATCTGCGCAAGAGACACAAGAAAATAAAGAAGACATTGATTGTTTTGGAAGACCTGGTTCCCAAATCGATGGAAAAATTGAATTTAAAAACCAATTTGGAGAAAGCGTGTATGGTGTACCTGTGATAGTCGATTTCAAAAGAGTCATGCAACTTGGCCAAGTCAGTCCATCTGACGGTGTGATAGCTGGTGTGAGTGACACTTGTCTAAATCTTGCTTTAGGATCCAAACCATCATGATGCATTTGAGCATTTGATGGCCAATTTAAGCATATTACGTTGTTTTTTAAACCTAACTGCTTTTAAAATATTGGCCGTCGTAAAATATTATTTTTCTATAATCGGCTCAATTCAACCAAATTTCTCTTTGAGCCATGCAGTGGACAGGAAATAACGTAGAACTGAATTTAGAAATACCGGCAGATTCTTCTTTCAGGGATGAAAATTAAAGTTTTCATTGTAAACCATCAAACTTTTGCCTCTCTTTTATTATCTGTCAAACTGAGGACACCCCAACCTTCAAGCTCTTTTCCACAAGAGATGGATTAACGTGAAAAATGAGGTTAAAGAAATGCTATTCACGAGATTGAAAATAACCTCAAGACAATCAAAGTAACCCACTTATATAAAACAAAGGACTAAATTGTTAATTTTTTAATAATTTAATTTGTAATGGAAATAAATTAAAGTACATTGTTTCATGTTATCTCTAAATCCTAGTCATGTCACATTTATTGTTGACCCTCAGATCTGCTTTGTTTGAACCCAAGATATCCTAAATAGATCTTTTTCTCAGATCATTTTTCGTAGACTCGGATAAGATTGATATCTCTTTATTACTTTGAATTTCTTAGATCTTTAAATCTAGATCTAGAACATCTGTTTTATTCACATGAGATTAGTTGATTTTTTTTTAAATGACAACATCATCAAAGAAATCCATTCTGACACTAGATGAATTGGTGAAAAACCAGAGACCCTTTAAAGCTTCAAATATGTGGGTACAGTAATGACTGATAGAAATAAAAAGGAGAGAAATTTTTCAAAGATTTCCAAATATTCAGTCCGTGGTCAAAGCTCAAGACCTCATGGAAGATAAGAAATGGCATTGCACTCACATCCATTATCAGACTGATGCTTGACCTGATCATTTCAGTGTTCCTATAATCTTAAAACATGTATCCTATTGCTGTGCTAGAGACAATGACACAAATTACAGAAAGGAGTTGCTTTTAAATACCTTTAAGCGGCATATGTAGAGTTTATTTTGCAAATGAGAAAAGGAAAAATAGATTCAGACAAGTAAATTAAATTTGTGATGATCTTATAAAAATTGTGGTAAAACACAAACTGAGATAGTACAAGCCTATAATAAGACCAACAGGACTTGCATAGATGATCCTATGATAAAAAAAAATGCGATATTTTTATGGAAGAACATGTGAAATTCACTATGTATTCTATTGTATTTACAAAAAAAAATAGGTATCTAACCGAGATCTTTTGCATGCTGTTGTGGGATTGTATGACATCTCCTTGTCTGATATGGAGTCCGAGACAATTTACACAACTGTCTGTGCACGTTGGGCAAGAACTATTGTTTTAGTGCAAGATCTAAAAGGTGAGTATGACCCAAGACCTCTGGTGTTTGTGAGAACATCCAATCAACTTATCTCATTAAATCATGAAACCTCTTGTTATTACCATCTGATTGTGAGATTTTATAAACTTGGCATACATATTTTCAATAAATTTTTATAAATTTTCACATAGAAAAATTTATTTTTCCATAATCTTGTTCTTTTTTTTTAATTTTAAGGTGATAGCACTGAAATTAAACAATCTTAATTGAAGCATCTTAGCCCAATCTTCTCACTCAAATTTGCACCCTTGTGTGTTCAATTTGTAATCTGTAGGAGTTTTTGGGAATATTTTTTCTACCTGATTCAGATGCAGTGGATGTTTTAACAGAGCGAAATGTCAAGCAAAAAAGTAAGGGTAAAAAAGAAGACGATTCAAAATCTGAGGGGGAAAACATTGACTGGAGAAGCAGAATCAATGAGAATGAAAACATTCTGAAGGAAGATGAGCCAGTGATAAGTGCTTTTGTTGAGGCTTTCAGTGACACAGAAGAGGAAGACGAGGAGGAAGACGAAGAGGATGAGGAGTGAGTCATACTGCTCTTTGCTTCTTTTGACTGATAAATGAAAATTTCAAAGATAGAACTATTAAGATTCACACTTTGGTCTTCTATTGCCATGACATGTCTTTTTTTTATAAGGGTATTGCTGCTTTAGAAGAGAAATGCTAATATATTAGTTCTTTGATTAAAAAAATCCTTTACCATAAAAAAACTTTATCTCTTAGGCATTGAAAAAAAAAAATTAAAGGCAAATGACTATAGAAATTGAGCTTTTGTATAACAGCTTTTGATAAAGGAGGACAAAATAACTCAGCCAATTTGTTGAGCAAAGTCAACTAGATAACAATTACGTTATTTAGTCAATCATTTGTATGATGGTCTCACCTGAGTATGGCAAGTTCTTAGAAAATTATGTATAGTTCACACTGGTCACATCAGCATATAAAGGTGAAATTTTTATAGACTACGTAGACCAATGTCTAAGTATTGTGGACTGTTACTTTTGTTGATATGCTAATATGCATAGGATAAATTGTATTCTTCAGTAATTTACGATTCATCCATCATTAGACTACTTTTTAACTTTAAATATTTCAAAGATTGTACTCCCTATGGGAAATAGCCTTACAGCTGCTCATTTTGATCTACGTAAGTAATACTATGTGCAGAATCATAGCAGCCTTTAAGTCACACAGACCCTCAGAATAAGTCTAATTAGATGAAATTGACCAAACAAGGATTGAACTTTGCGCCTCTGCATTATTTGTCCAAAACTCTACAAACTGAACTACTTTATCCTTGTTTGCGACACATTTTTATTTACCAGATCAAGTTTTGCTCAACACAGGCAATTTAAGTCAGCCACACTCTTTGGTTTTGCATTGAATTACAAAAACCAACACAAATATTCCTAGGTAGTCAGTCATGTCCTTTTTTTTTTTTTTTTAATTTCTCTCATTTTGTCATCAATTATCATCTACATAAACCTTTCTGTAAACTTTCAGAGAGGAAGAAAATTTCAGCAAGGGAATCCACACTTTCATCAATAACACAATTGAGCGCCGCAAACAAAGGGAATCTTGTAGTGGAATAATACAACCTACCATGGTTGGCATAGAAAACAGACTGCTGGGATGTGCAACATTTGAGAGAAAATTTGTGTAAGTCAAGTTATGATTTAATAAAGTATACTTAAAATAGGGTCAGAGCTTTGAATCATTCAGTTATAATAAAACTTTTGATTGTTTTGCCTTACGTATTGCATTAAGTGCCACACATCATCTTGGAACACTCTTATCTTCCTATCGATACCATGTACATTACATATTGGTTTACAAAAAAATGTTTGTTTTATTCATTATTACTTTTATTTCCTCAAGAGCTCACAAGGAGCGAGTGATTCATTTAACATTGATTAGTGTTCGACCCCGATATCGCAAGTTCAGGATTGGACGTTATTTATTGTCAGTGAGTGAAAAGTTTGCAAGATTTGTTTTTAATAAAAAAATTCATCTTTATCAATCCTTTTTTAACCTGACAGTATACAAACATATTCAAAATAGTCTGTGTCAAAATTTTGCTTTTGTATCATTATTATTGTTATCATAATATGTTCTTAATATTTATGAAATCAAAGCCATAGCTGGCTTTCTAGGATGATATAACATTTTCATTTCTACTGAATATACAATAAATGAAGAGATGCATGGATATTTTTGCAGATTTTAATTTATTCATACTAGTATAACAAGTTTTTAATGAATATTTTTTAATGTGAGGGCTGATATGATGCTTTTGCAGAGATGATTGTGCTGCTACATACATGCCATTTGGTGTATTATGAAATGTTGAAAATTGAAAAACGAATCCAAGTATTAGCAGCGCATAATATCAACTGATTTAGATTGAATCAGTTGATACTATCAGTATTAGTTTCAATTGTGTTCAGCAGAATACTACATAAAGAAAAAAATAATAGATTAATAAACAGTAGATGCCAAATAAATCAGATATTACTGAAATTTATTAGTCTTAAAAAGGAAATAAATTACTTACTCGATGGTTTTGAAGAATGGCAATGTGGTTAAAAAAAAAATTTTGCTTTGATCTTTTCTCCAGAAATGTGTTTCTCCCATTGTAGTTGGCAATCATGATGCAGTTGTTGTCCATGCAGACAATTCTGCGGTGGACTTCTTTAGAAAATTTGGTTTCAGTGATGATGTCATCTTAAACAGCAAATGGGGGTAAATAAAACGAAATGCATTTTGAAATTATTTTGCAATGAAATTTCCAATTTTCCAATAAATCACATATTGGTAGAACTGTCTTTATTTGATTGCGCTAGTCTGTCTCTTTGTTAAAAATTTTTTCACAATTCTCTAAAAAATTATATGTCAGTATAGTATTTTTTTATGGTGAAAGATTTTACCATCTTAACTTTGTTATGCTTTAAAAACGTCAAAAACTTGTTTCTGATATTGTCATCCTTGATTTCGTGACTGAGGATTGATTTTGCTAGCCTGAAAGGGCCGAAGTTGAAAGGCATATTAATAATAAAAAACTAACAAAACTGGAGCTCCCTTGAATGAAAATAATTTGTACTGCATATTTTTCTTTTTTAGTTGTAGTGGTAACCCAATTTCCAACCTCTAAATCCGTATAACTTTGGAATCAAAAAGAAAAGTGATAATCATATGATTGTCTTGTAAAGAGATGATATGTGTTTCAAAACCTTTCAGAGATCTTGCAGATGCTTTCACCAACTGTACATTGATGAGCTACTTGCCAGGATTTAGTGGTAAGGTCACTGCTGTTGGGTTGCTGAATTATATGATTTTTGTTGTACAATAAATAAGGCATGTTTATTATATTTCATCCGCCAAGATGCTAACAAATCACTGATATTGTAAGGGCCCTTCCAAATTCTGAAGGAAACATACAGTCAGTCTCTCGTGTCAAATATCTCATAGCATATAGAGTCAGTGTCAAGTGGTTTGGAACAACCTGTGCCAATCTATCCTTATTACAAAGCCAGAAAAAATTTTTATCCCTTGGCAATTGCACACTTTGAATCCCATCTCCTTGTGCTGTAGACCATTTATTTAACCTTTGGAATTGATAGAAGTACATGTAATTTGCCATGGTTCAAAATTTTTCGCAGACATTTGTCTATCCAAACTCTTGCTTATGCCTTTACTGTCAAACACTAGCTGTAAGTTCTGTAATCTATTTTCTATTTCTCTGTATCTGCAGTTATTTCTTTTATTTTTAAAAGATGGAAAAAGAATCTTCTTCATTTAATTGTGTGGTGGTGAGGACCTCAGCAAGAAAGATAATTTAGACATGCTTTCCACAGAGATATTAGTACTGCATCTAATTGCATGATTAGGTTTGCTGAGTTTTTTTTTTTTTTTATCTTGATCAGGATAAAAGAACAGAAATTGGATATCATAAGTTGGAATAATTTTGTGCTGTTTTATGTTGATTTGAAAAATGAACTGAATAGGGCTGTGGCATTTTCAAACTATCCTATGCAAAAAGGGGAATATTATATATAGCCATAATAAAACGTGAAAAGTAACAATCATGAAAAGAGGAACAAAATGCAACAGCATTAGCGTTATTATTATTATTATTATTATTATTATTATTATTATTATTATTATTATTATTATTATTATTATTATTATTATTTTTAACAGTTTTTTCTCTCACTAGAAGTAGCTTTAGCATAAACCTCAAATGCCACTTTTTTTTCAACTTATTATGGTTTGTAACATAGAGATCTTAAACTTTGTTAATGTTTTGTTGAAAACGAAACTAAAGTGAAAAGAGGAAAAAAACATTAAATCAAACTTACAGGATACTTTTACAATTAAAATGATAGACTTCAAAATTAGGAAGTGCTGCAATAAATTTTATTGCTATTTTTTCTATTTTTTTTTTTAATTATAAACGACTACTTAATAAACAGCTACTTATTATTCTAACAGTGATAGCAATTATAACTATAACAATCCCTCTATGCCACTGTTATTGCAATGGTTGTTTTTGATGGAATATTTTATATTTTTTCTCTTTCACAACGATTTTATTGACATAAGTTAGTTGTACATGTGTCTGGAGAGAAGTATGGTTTTTCTCATAAGTATAAAGTAGGCATATTATCACCATTTTGTTGAACATTCTTTAGGTAATCTAAGATTCTGTAAACTTTTCCAGGTCACAGTTTGTTGAGTTCAAGTGTATCAAAAGAAAAAGACCCTGATATTTATGAAATTGACCAGGAATTACGTTTGTGGTAGGAGTTAACAAATTTTTTTTCCAGGGAAATATTTAAAAAAAAATACAAATAGAACACAAGTTGAATCATGATACCAAAATATTAACAATAAGCAAACAAAGTAATAGAAGACTTTTAGTTTTGTAAAAGAAATCATTCGTACATGTAGCCATATTTTGATTAGCTACAAAGCCTATGTAGAGATTTATTGAATGAGAAAGCCCTTTATCTATGGTTTGCAATGCCATCTTATCTGTTTAATTTGATCTAGATGAAATGTTTATCAGAAACAGTTGCAGTGTTTGAGTATTCTTAATACTTTGAGGAAGATATGTAAGAAATTTGTGTCTCCAGTTTAAAACAAACTCAATATGATTACCTTTATTGCAGCCATTAAAAAATTTACATCTTAAACTTAATTGCCATCACACTATAAAATTTTCTGCCCATAGTTATAAGGCATGCCCCTAGATCATTTTACTTTTTAATCTAAAGTGCTCAAAATGTGCCATTTTTAAAATTTGTCATTATTAAATGCTCATTCCTGCTTAGTCTGCCAGAGCCTGTTGTGAAGAAGTTATTGTTCATGGTAATGCAAAGCACCCATGTGGTGTAGGCACTTCTTTTATCTAGCCATTGTCTATTAAGGTTGAACCTAAAAAATAAAATAACATTTCTAACTTATCTATCTTTATCCTCAGGCAAACTAAGAGTAAGGAGGCATACCAAGGCCAGCTATGTTGTGCGATGAAGTTTCGTAATGAAATTCTGCAGCTGAAATATTTGGTGTGCCTTTTTATAAAGTAATATCAATAATGTTTAATTTGAATCATTTGCTGAGGAGTCACAATATAATATCTCTTATGTATTTAAATTTGAAAACAAAAGCAAAAAAAAAATTGGTAAATAAATGGAAAAAAGGCTGTGTAAGTGCTTAAATCAAGTTTGTGTATATAAAACTTTAGAAAACCCTGGAATGAGAAAAAGCACCATCGCTCTAAAGAATTTCTCTGATTATAGAACTGTTAGCATTTCTTTTTTAATAGAACGTATACATTTTTCAATGGATTTTCAAGTTAAGATTCAATAAGAAGACTTGAATTTATACATCAAAATGTGGATGAATAAGAAAGGTACCAGGCATGTAGAGTCATTTTTTTTCATAATTTGAGATATCCACTTGATTTGAATCCTAGCTAGGAGAGATTGGGGACACAGAAATTCAAATCAGAGCAATAGAATATAACCATATGAAATTAAACTCAAAGAAGCTTGAAATCTTTGTTTAAAAGATTCACAGTTATATAAAATATATTGACCTGAAAGAATCTTCATATTAATATTAGTTCACATTGCTTGAGGGCATTTTTGAATTGTTAACTATGAAAAATTCTCCAAAGAGAACCAATTTTAAAATGAATGCAATGGGTAGATCAAATAATATACATAATTCAATTAATGCAAATCATAATATTAACATGTCAGTTTCTGTATATATCAATATATATCACAAGGCTCAGTAAAAAATATATATACATGTACATATATATATATATACTAACTGAACCCTGTATGAAAAATGTAGAGAATCTGTGCTTGCAACCGTCATAATTGTATCTTAAAAATCAACTTCACCTGAGTCTTGTTTTGAATATGTTTAATAATCTTATTTTGCAATACAATTGTATAGATATTTTCAATGACCTTCTGTTATTTCAACACTTTCCCTTTCATTACACAGGAATTTAAAGATGATTATGAAATTCAGACTTGTTATCAGCAAAATGAAGTAAAAAATATGCTCAGAGACACATCCAAAATATTGCACAATTGGGAGAATTTATAATTTTCATCTCTCAAGGTTTTTGATGGTGCATTTCTGAAATCGGATCAATTGTTGCATAATAGTCACATGGTTTACTGTAAATATGTTGACTAAATCAGAGGAAATTCAGAAACCAGAAGATGATTAGGAGATATCTGCCAAATAAATTTTTGTGGCCTTTCACAGAGAGAGCCTCTTCAAGATCTGTAAGAATCCAGCTTTTTCCTTAGCAATAATTTATACTAGATAACATCATCTTTGAATGTTGAAAACTTGATAAAAAATCAGTCTGCTTCATCTAAATCTTTTCAGGTGAAATCTCAAAATGAGTTACTGAACAAGCTCGTGTCTGACAATGACAAGGTGCGCAGAGACAAACTGCAAGTTGGTGAGTTATCACTAAGAACCGGGAGTACAGAGGCCTCAAAACCCTATTGCCTGGAAGAACTGTTATGTGAAATTTAACATTAACCAGAATAGATCTGGGAAGTGATACTAATGTAATTAAGGGGTCTTTCTGAAGTACTCAGAATTAACTCTGTGGCTTACAAATTTGCTCATTTATTTCCCTTTCCCTCATCTCAATTATTTTTGTGGATTCATATTACTTTCTTTAGTTTCATTCATAATTAAATTGCTATTTTGACAAATTCATTATCAACTATTACTACAAGGAAAACTCACATAGTCTACATCTCTCTCTATATCTCTCTTTGTTATTTTCTTTACTCCCAATACATATCTCACAGGTTTGGGGTTTTTTTTTGCTTTTTTTTTTATTTACATTAGTACAAATCTTTCTCATTGCACATACTCATCCACCCATTGTCATTTGTGAAGTGTAGATGAGACTTGTTGAGAGCAAGTTTACATTATAGCTTCTCATACAAACTTCTCACTAAAACAGACTATAAAATGATACTCAGACATATCATTGAAGTCACACAAACAGTTTTTGTTTTATATTTTTCTTCTATTTTTCATGTTTCATTGCATCAGAACGTGATCTCTTGGCTCTGCAATTGCAAACAGCTGAGGAGAACTTTACGCAAGCAACCCAGGATTTGCCAGCTGATGAAGGTAAATCAAATTAGCTCGCTGATTGATTGAACTTTGCAGTGTTCTCTAACCAAAACAACACATTTTTATATTATTCCTTAATTGCCCTTGCATCAGATTTTCTTCATGCACAATTTTTCATTGCATTATTGCAATTCCACCTTCACTCAATTTTTTTTTTCAAAATGAGTTGAGAGAGATGCATCATCATCTATGCCAAGTTCCCTCTCTGCCTGTATCCCTATCTGTTTGTCTCTCACTTACTCACCCCCTGCTCTCTCTCTCTCTCGTTCTCTGTGTCTTTCTCTGTCTGTCACTCTTTCTCTCTCTTTCTCTCTGTCTGTCTCTCTCTCTCTCTCTCTCTCTCTTGTCATCCTCTGCTTTTTTATTTGTAACTGTATCTCTCTTACAAGTCATCATCTTGTCTCAATCAGCTTTGTGTGGCTTGAAAACAAATGCCAGCAGAGCTTCCTATGACACTTTTACGTCAGTTTCTGTGTATAATTAATATATACAGTAGAAACGTCCATTAAATTCATTACACAAATAAATTCCAAGCGCGTATTTAGAAAAATACATACGCTATGTGTTTTCTTCTTCATTTCTCAAAGTATTAAAAAAAGTAATGAAATGTTTTACATAATTTTTTAAATGTTATTTTGTTTTACTTATGACTAAACAACATAAGGGAATAAAAAAATTCATAGGAATAACTCCCAGCAAATTTCATTTTTCTAAGTATACTACAATAAATTGAAAGCATACATTATAAAATGAAATGACAGACACAAAAGACTGACATTCTGAAAATCATTAATCTTAAGATGAGGATCCAATAAATACAGTGGAGCTTATTGATCTTATGGAAAACTATCTGGCTACGCACATTTCAAGTAAACAGAATTTATCAAGAAATGGTGAGGGTCCTATCTAACTCTGTACAATATAAATTTCCCTTGACAAAATGATTTTTAATTGAGTTTGTTTTTCTTGCTTTTGCTTGTTATCATAATCTTCCACTACATTTTATTTTGTTTTATTCATTACATTGATTCTTCTGGGGAAAATTTTGTACCTAATGTTTTATTCTCATTTTCATATCTTTATGTATTTTGTATAAAACAAATTTTGCATTTGGAAATATATCTTTTTACATGGAGTAGAACTATGTCTTTGTTTCAAGATTGATAAGTTGCTTTGATTTTTTTTTGTTTATATATTTTAACTTTATCAAAAAATATATTTGACTCACTTGTGATTCACTCTTTTCATTTTAAAAGAAAAAAAGGCTATTCAAAATGCTTTTTTTCTTGTTTTAGGTACCCCACTTGAGTAAAGCAAAAACAATAGCATAAGTTTTTAACATGGTTTTACATGTTAAGAGCTATTTTTTCTCCTTCGACACTTTTGTGGAATCAAAATGAATAAGTTTTTATTTCAAATTGATGGTAACTATTACCATCCTTAACTTTCATAGAATTTAAATGAGTTCATGCAAATTGATAAGCATGAATATATGAATTTTAAAACTTGTTTATTAAATTTTAAATTAATAAAAAATATGTTTTTAACATGATCTAACTTTAGTTTATATCTATTAACAAGGTGCACAGTGATGTTAACATTTCAAAAACTTACGAAAAATACATTCAAGATTATTTAAACTTGTACTTTCAATTACAAAGCAGCATTACAGGATTGCTAACAAAGTTCATCAATGTTAAATGAAAATGCTTATTAAAAAAAAACGATTTGGAAATTCATGAGAAGGGAAAACATTCTTCTCTTCCAATAGAGCCTCCTCCTCTTCCTCCTCCACCACGAGTTGAGAAATCATCAGCTCCATACACTGTAGAGAGCAACTCAGATATTATCACACGCTTCACGGAGGGCATGGAGATGGATCGATCTATAAATGTCCGATACAGCGTCACTTCAATTTCGAAGGTTAGGAAAAATTCACGTTATAAACAGGTAAAACAGAATGCACATTATAAAAACATCATAACAGGCTTTTCTATAGTACATTTCTTTTAAATTCTTCATAGAAAGTTAGCAGTGAAAAGATTGTCTTTTCTGAGATTTTCTCCTTATTTTAACATTTTTACTTTGTTTAATTGAATAAACTGGCTCTAAAACACATTGTTAAAATCTCTTTTGCAGGCACCAGATAACCCAACATTGAGATTGAGGTACAAATCATCCTTAGATTTGCTACAGGATCCAGACATGGTAACAGAACTTTACTATGCTGGATCTTTGGAGAAACCTAGTCGCTTGGCTCAGATTCTGGCTAACGGTTTCTCAGAAGAAGGTAAGATTAATATCATTAAAGAAGAATATTCTTCTTTAGCTTTTCTGTCTTGCTTCTGCTACTTATTTCTATATCTTTCTTTAAACAAGTTATGAGTTATTTCTTTTAATTAAGACTGTAAGATAGTGTTCAAGCAGCAGTTCATAATATTGTAATGAGAGCCACATTGTCCTACGAATCTAAATAAAAAGATTTATTGCCAGTAAGAATTTTAGAGCTTACGTTTTAGTTGTACCCAGCAGTGGTTACTAGTGGGGTTTGACTGAAAATTGTGGAAATTAGTAATTATTATGCTTGCCCCTCAAAGCATAGTTTATATAAAATTGTTCATAAGCTCCTGAAAAAGAGTTTCACAGGGATGGTATTCTAAACTTCCCTGATTGACTTACCTACTCACTCTAATGGGAAGATCCAAATGGCACCAAAGGCAATCAGTCCAATCAAATCACTCTGATACTTGCCTGTAAACACACAATCATAATATTATTATAATAATATAATTATAGGACACATTATTATAAATTGTGTATCTGAATTAGATAATTTAGGGAAGGCAAATCATTGGACATAAGTAAGAACTCTAGATCTTAAGTTCAGAAATAGTCTGTAAGTGAAAATAGCTGGAAAAAATGCTTGCCTATGGTGGTTTTTGAACAATTGACTTAAGGTTGCATCGACAAACCACACTTTTCCCTTTAGAGAGAGCATTGCTTCTAGCTTATTGGCACTATGGTCTTTGGAAAAGTTTAACAGCAAAGACGTTTTACTAATCTAATGGTAAAAGTATTTAAATTTAAATTATAACCGTGTTATCTAAATCAGTAATTGGATTTTTCAAGTCAGTTTTTTTTTCTTCTTGGTGCCATTGGTAAGTTAAGAATTATGCAGGGAATGGTGATATTTCTTTGCAACTTTTATCAAGGTCTAATAGAAGCATGATCTCTTCCTCAATGATCCATCTCTTGAAACAAATATCAGTCACATTTCTTAACTTCATTTATTTATTACTTATATTTTCAAAGAGATCTATTACGGTGAATGGGATATTGAAGAAGCAAATAGAATCTATCTATGAGAGTTATTAATTTATTTTAAAACTTACCAAATATTCAAGATCACTTACATGAATTTTAAAGTCCGGCAACTTATCCTATCTGTAGAATCTGCAAAATTAATCACAAAATAATAATAACAACTTTAACGGCTTTAGCTGTTAATGATGATGGCACTATATCACATTTGCTTTTCCCTGTATATTGTTATTGCAGCCATAATTCAAATATTTATGTGAATGATCGAAGCCACCCTTATCTACATTTCAGATTTCACTCATGGTGAATTTGGACGAGGACTCTACTTCACCAAATATCCATCTAAAGCAGCTCAATTTTCAGCAGTAAGATCCTGATTCCTTACCTCTGTTTCAATGCTGCTCTGTATCTCTCCTAACTTTCTCTGTCTGTCTCTCTGTGTCTCTATCTCTCAGTTTCTCTCTGTTTATCTGTCTCGTTATCCATAGTTACAAATAATTATC
>JAWDGP010005556.1:0-10000 GCA_033675545.1 Elysia crispata
GTACATAGATTAACAATAATCTTTAATGCTCTAATTCCTTTATATAAGATTTGATACAATAGGAATGATACAAACTAATTTAATACGTTCGTGTCGCGGATTATATTGCAGCGTTGCACTCCAATGCTTAAGCACGATAAGTAGCCCTCATCCTGCACTGTTTACGCCCACACATACACCATCAAGTCCGATCTAAGGTCGACTCGATATTGTGTAAGGCCTCAACACATCCCACATTTCAAATCACCAGCAGTAGTATAGACAGTTCTTTTCCGAAAAGCGAATTCTCAACTCTGCACATTATTGTAGATCATCCAAATCTCGTCATGAAGACAAGTAAAATAGCGTCTATGCAGATTCAATATTTTTCAATGTAATTTATTCAATATATGTCAAGACAATCTAATCTCATCATTAGGACAAGTAATTATTCGACAGAGCTGGTTCTCTGCGTCTTGACGCTACGAGGGCTGTAGTAGAAAAGATAAAACGACTAGATCAGCTGCTCACACATGCCCAGAGAGAAGGTCATGTGATCCAAATCACAACTTAGACCCAAGAGCGTCTTTAACAAGAAAGTACACTAAACCAAGCAGATAGCACCTTTAACCTACACCGCGACATCCCCCCACCTTCCTCCAAAAAAAAATTAGACACAATTTTTTTTTAAGACTTTGGAAGAAGGAAATAACTGATAGGAGAAATAATCAGTCTCAGTCGAGTATCATACATCAATCCATCCATACATCAGTATATCATACCCAAATATATTGTTACAAAGTACTGGTGTAGCTATAACATTTTATATATTAATAGTGAGTTTACAAGTATATTGATAGCCTAACAAGACAACTCACTAATCGCTTAATATTTTATTCAATCGAACAAATGAAATATAGAGTTATGCCTAAAAAAAAATACAAAATCATGATATGGAACTGAGCATGAAAAGCAAACAATCCCCACCTGCAGCATAAACAAGCGAAATGAAAATATAAAAACAACCAACTACACAAGTCAATCTTTGTACTGTTGTATGTATGCTAAATACCCAAATTTGTAAAAAGTGGCTGAAAGTTGCTCTAGTAATTTTAAAGAAAAACCTACACAGTTAAGAGTGTAGAGCAGAAGGTAAAGCAACAAAATAAAGAATACTGAAACACCAACTAGACTTCCACCAATCATATTGACCAAAACAATGATTCAAAGAAGAAAACTAATGGATCCTGCTGAGAGCATCAGAGATGACATTTTGTGCACCTGGGATGGGCTGAATATGAAATGCAAACTGTTGCAGACTGAGTGCCCAACGTAGTAAACGTGAGTTGCTCGACTTGTTTTGCACCAGAAATGTAAGAGGCTTGTGATCAGTTTGTATGTAGAATGGTCTCATTAACAAATACTTGGCAAAGGTGTGAAGAGCAAAAACGATAGCCAAGCATTCCTTTTCAATGATGGTGTACTGCACCTCTCTGTCGAGCAGTTTCCTGGAAGCATATTAACATGGCAGTAAAATGCCATCATGCTGTTGCATCAGAACAGCACCAATAGCATATTGCGAAGCGTCCGCTTGAACCACAAACGGTTTGGATGCGGAGTATAGGTTCCGAAGCAGTGTCTTCAGAGTGTCTAAACTCTTCTGGCTTTCAATTCAGCAGTCCAAACAATCTTGCCTCTACATCGGGTCAGATCTGTCAGGGGCCTTGCGAGTTCACTGAAATGAGGTATAAATCTCCGATAGTAGATCAACAGACCACAAATTCTCTGAACTTCTTTCTTTGTTGTAGGCGGTGTGATATTTTCAATTTTAGATTTCTTTGCTTCATCGGGCTGAATGGTCCCTCCAAAAACAATATGGCCCAGAAATTCTATTGATGTAAAGCCTACAAGTGACTTCTTAGGCCTTGCAGTGAGACCTGCATCTTGGATAGTTTGTAAGGCCATTTGCAAGTGATTCAAATGGTCCAACCAAGTGTTGCTATATACCATGATGTCATCAAAGTATGAAACGATGAAGGGCAGTCTTCCTAACACCTCTTGCATTGCCCGTTGGAACGTAGGTGCTGCTGTTGATAAACCAAACGGCATGAAGTTGAATTCCATCAATCCCCTGGGTGATTGAAAAGCTGTGTATGCTTTGGACTTCTCTGCTAGTGGTATCTGCCAATAGCCTTTAGTGAGATCTATTTTCGTGAAGTATTTGGCACCCTCGATCTTCACAAGCAACTCATCTAGCGTTGGAATGGGTTCCGCATCGAAGATCGTGATACTGTTTAGCTTTCGAAAATCAATACAAAGACGAATTTTTCCATCCTTCTTTTTAACAACAGTGATGGGGCTGGCATAAGGGCTATCAGAATGTCTGATAACACCAGTCTTTAACATCTCTTCCATCTCCTTCGCAACAGCTTCGCGCGAGTGAAACGGTATTGGGTATTGTTTCATACGGAAAGGTGTATTATCCACCAGCCTGATGGTGTGTTCTGTAGCTTTGGTACGTCCCGGCACATCAGTAAAGACTTTGTCAAACGACGACACAATATTGACTGCATCTGCTTTTTGTTCTTCACTTAAATCTGGATTGATGATAACATCACGATGTGATTCAGTCTGTTCAACCACCACATGTTCCAAAGCATTTTCTTCAGGACTCATATCCTCAGTTGTCACGAAGTACAGGTTAGCAGTTGCTATTTCATGATGCGGAGGTTGTGGAATTCTTTCCACTTATCTCTTCAATAAGTTGGCTTGATATATCTTTTGGGCGTTACCCACTTGACAGAGGTAGTTGTTGTTCCCCCTTGGAGCCAAAATATGATAAGGACCTTGATAAGTCATAAATAAATTGTTTCCATCTTTTGGAAGGAGGATGAGGACCTTGTCTCCTCTTGAAAATTCTCTGTATGCCTTGTTTCTGTTGGCAGTGGAGCGATGTCTCTCCAGTTCAATGCGAGCATTCTCTGTATGCCTTGTTTCTGTTGGCAGTGGAGCGATGTCTCTCCAGTTCAATGCGAGCATTCTCTGTATGCCTTGTTTCTGTTGGCAGTGGAGCGATGTCTCTCCAGTTCAATGCGAGCATTCTCTGTATGCCTTGTTTCTGTTGGCAGTGGAGCGATGTCTCTTCTGTATGCCTTGTTTCTGTTGGCAGTGGAGCGATGTCTCTCCAGTTCAATGCGAGCATTCTCTGTATGCCTTGTTTCTGTTGGCAGTGGAGCGATGTCTCTCCAGTTCAATGCGAGCATTCTCTGCCGCAAGTTGACATGACTCAGAGATAGTACTGCGAAGGTTGTTGACGTACTCATGCACAAATAGATATTCCTCCGATCTATCAGATACTCCCTTGCAAATGTCAGCAATCATCATCATCATCATTATCATCATCATCATCATCATTATTATTATTATTATTATTATTATTATTATTATTATTATTATTATTATTATTATTATTATTATTATTATTATTATTATTATTATTATTATTATTATTATTGTTATTAATACTGTGTATTTGGTAACACCGCTTTACGCATTACCAAGGGGTGCAATTCAGAAATAACGCTTGGTTTCATATAATCAGCAGAGTTCCCTATCTTGTATTGGTTTAGACTGGTTTCTGTGGTCTCTAGAGGTATAACTATAATGCTGTCTGGGCTAGAGGCCAGGCTCCGCAGTTGAACGCAAAAAACCAAGTGAATTAGAGGATTAGGTGTTTTTTTTTTTCTCTGCAGGATACGTGATGGCACAAGAAAGCTGCGCTACTGACGTCATCAGTTTCTGCCGTAAACTTTCACCAGATCGACAAACAAGACAGCGGCAAATCTCTCTCTCTCTCTCTCTCTCTCTCTCTCTCTCTCTCTCTCTCTCTCTCTCTCTCTCTCTCTCTCTCTCTCTCTCTCTCTCTCTCTCTCTCTCTCTCTCCCTCTCTCTCTCTCTCTTTCTCTCTCTCTCTCTCTCTCTATTTATATATATATATATATATATATATATATATATATATATATATATATATATATATATATATATATATGTATATACTTTTTTTACATGTTACAAGTTACGATGTAAAATTCAAAATAACTGGAGACAAATACATGTATACAAAGAAATACCAAATACATTACATGCTAAAACAATAAAATGATTTGGGAAAAAATGTACACATCACATCTATATATAATGGGGCGAGGTGAAAAATGAGGGCCGCCTAGACCACCAAGGAACGCCAAATTGAGCACAAATTTGTAAATCGCCTGACAGATTGGAGTGGGAATATTATTTTTCACCAAAATTGTATTTTTCATAAAATTAAAGGGAAAAAAGTAATTATTTTCTCAAAAGAAAAAGGCAAATGTGCGAACTGTTCCCTGTAAGCACAGCTGGGCAAAGATGGCAGGATGCAACTTAAAGTTCGCATACAATCTAAAATCGTCTGGAAAAGATCGAAAACTAAATCTACATGATATAGTGTAAGATCTTAGTAAAAAATCTAAAATAGATTCTAGATCTAGGGCCTGGTTATTAACAGAAGCATGACTCAAATCAAAAGAGAAACAACTGAGAAGTCTAGAATTTACTTTTAGGCTTTACAGATTTTTGAAAACTTCATTTAGGTTTAAATAACTGAGAGGAAATTTCCGCAAGGCAGTGCACTTTCACGAAAATAATGCAAAAATTCGCAGCTTCCTTATAAGCATTCAAAAGGATTTAAAAACACATTAGCAAAGTAAAGAATTAGTCAATTTCGTTTATTCCAAATAGATTTAAGTCGGTTATCTATAATTATGTTGTGTTTAGAATAAGAACAATGGAGCTATCTAGATTCTAAGTAAAGATGGGTAGATAACTAGACCATAAACCCTAGTTCGTATGCGTACCCACCCCAGCCCCGTCAAATTGACACCATGGTCTCGTTCGTAGAGCAGGGTTTACAGCTTGTTATTATAATGGAGAGATTTTAAAAAATTTAGATGTATTGTCAAAGGAGAGAATAATAAATTTAAAAAAAAAGTATACTCTGCAGTAAACAGTGTTATCCTCCTTGCATGAATGGGCTCAGCATGTAACAAGGAAAACCGAAAAGTTCTTAGAAGGTATAAGCTAAGTTCTTTCTATTCTTAAAATAACTATGGGGTCTCTCTCTCTCTCTCTCTCTCTCTCTCTCTCTCTTTCTCTCTCTCTCTCTGCCTCTGTCACTCTGTCTTTGCCTGTCTCTCTATGTCTCTCTCCCTGTCTTTCTCTCGCTCTCACACACACGTTGTGACTCTTTCTGGCAGTGATCAATTACATCTAGAGGCCTCAAAAAAAAAAAAAAAAAACTATATATAGACCTAGAGTTTGATAAATAAAACAAAACAGCAATAAATGAATACTCTTATTTTTTCTTTTTAGATTTCATGAAATATTCCATACTATGCACCAATCGACACCTGTTGCCGTAGTTGAGTTGTTCCTCTTTGGTACCACATCCCCTATGTTCCTGTGAACATCTTGGGAGGAGGTTCTGTTGGTCCAGGTGCTGTGTGGAAATTGAGGTGGAACTTCTGCTATGAACTGGTGTGAACAAGTAATAACGCCAGCTGTTTTGATCTGTGTAAAACCTAAACACTGGTGCTCCGCTAGAGCCCGGGCATGTCGGCGCGTTATATTCAACAACATGGATGTCTATATCTCTCCATTGACCCAGTGTTATCTTCTTCGGTTGTCCGTGTGGGTGTGAGACAATCAGTACAGGGCGGCGATCTTCATCACAAGACGGTAGACAGTCTAGACCAGATAGATCTAGAGCTTCTGTACGTCCATCATACCAACAACTCCAGGCAGACGAGATCTTCTCAACCAAAGCTTCATCGTGTGTCACACACATCATGACACAGATATCTCTGTCATGATTAACCAATGCCATTTCCAGCCCCGTCACAGTCACCATCCTACCATCAAGCTTACAACTGTTATCATCATAAAACAGATCGATACTTCTTGACTTTGCCTCTTCCGTGTTATACACGACATGGTGAGCTGTATGTACTGCGATTCTCCAGCACTTTCTGGTTATCTCCCCATTACATTTAACACAAGGCTCATTTAACACGGGAACATGTTATATAGAGCCAGGTCCCATGCGAGGTATCTTTTTTCCTCTGACATAGGAAAATGCATCTGGTCTGTCTGGACTTGTCCAGCGTACTCTTAGTCTCACAGTTAGGTCTATCATTGCTCTAATCCTATCACGGTGTTCGTCAGTGTGTACTCTGGGCAAGTATTTGTCTTTGAAATCTTTAGCTGAGATGAATTCTTCATGTCCCGGGTTTTTCTTACAATTCCTCCAGAGAGATCCACTCTCTGCTGCTTCACTTTCAAGTCCTCCACTCAGAATCTCACACTCGTGGTGGCCTGTGAGATAAAGAAGAGATGAATAAGGAAATGCAAAGGACAAACAAAAAACATAGTGTGTACTCTCTCTCTCTCTCTCTCTCTCTCTCTCTCTCTCTCTCTCTCTCTCTCTCTCTCTCTCTCTCTCTCTCTCTCTCTCTCTCTCTAAATCAATCTATGCCTCAATACTACTACCACTACCACTACCACTACCACTACTACTACTACTACTACTACTACTACTACTACTACTACTACTACTACTACTACTACTACTACTACTACTACTACTACTACCATTACCACCACCACTACTACTACTACTACTACTACTACTACTACTACTACTACTACTACTACTACTACTACTACTACTACTACTACTACTACTACTACTACTACTACTACTACTACTACTACTTCTTCTACTACTACTACTGCTACTACTACTGAAGATAACCCTACAGTTCTCTTAGAATTACTAATACTACCATGACCACTTTGACTACTGCAGCTTTTACATATGTCACATTTTGCTTTCAGTCTAACTGCAGTGTCCAATACTTGTTCATTTACCTTTTCTTTTTTTGATTTGACTGCATAATTTGTTACTTCCGCCTCCAACACGGTTCCTTGTGTTGTGCTCATCCACTGAGGGGGAAAAAGGTAAAATATGAAAATCATTAAAAATAATATTAATAGTTTTGGATATCTCCTCTGTCTGTCTGTCTCTCTGTCTCTGTCACACACACATACACAGTTTCTCAATCAATTTTTCTCTCATGCTTTTTCCAATGCCTGCCTCTAATTATTGTCCAATATTCGCTATCTGCCAGTTAGAATGTTTATGTCTCTTATTTTCTTTTCTTTACATTTTCACTATACTATGTGTCTCCCCACCTTTCCCTGCTTCTACTTTTTTTAACTGCCCTTTTTTCGTCTTTATCTTTTCTTCCTTTCTTATTATTGTCTGTCTCTCTGTCTTTCACTGTCTCTCTCTCTCTCTGTCTTTCTTTTTCTCTGTCTCTGTCTCTCTCTCTCTCTCTCTCTCTCTCTCTCTCTCTCTCTCTCTCTCTCTCTCTCTCTCTCTCTGCCTGCCTGTCTGTCTGTTTGTCTCTCTGTCTGTCTTTCTCTCTCTCTATACTACTATTACTACTCTTACTCTTAGTTCTATTACGACCACTACTACTACTACTACTACTACTACTACTACTACTACTACTACTACTACTATTACTACTACTACTACTACTACTACTACTTCTACTACAGGAAAATTCTCACACCTATGCTTTATTCTATAAGCACAGCCGCCATAAACGCATACAACACAAGTTCGAGTCTCAACTTACTATTTCTGTGTTGATCTCTCGTGCGTACGCTGTATAATCCTGACGAAGAAGATCGATATAAGTCTATTAAAGAATTATCTTGATTGGAATACGTTAAACCACAGATATATCCTTTCTGTTTGACTTGCTTTATTCTTATAAGTTCTAATCCTCCACAGATTGTTTTCTCTCCAGCCTCCTCCTCCTTTCTTAGGCTAATTCTTTCCTAATCATCTTTTCTTTCTCCTCCGCATAGATAACTAAAGGGACAGACAGATAAACAGACCAACAGAAGATGGGCAGTATTAAACATTTACATACACTAATACATTCTTTGAAAGCAGTGATAAAAGAGTAGTTTTTTTGTTGCTTATCAAGATTTCACCCTTTTTAATATATTAGATTCAAGTGAAGTAAAGATAGGCCAGAAATGAAAATAGGAAGACCTAAACTCACCTAAAGTAGTTTGAGTTCAATCAACGCTGATTTTAGTCAACATCCCACAGCCACCAGCTTTCCTGTAAATAAAAAAAATATTAAAAAGAGAAAATTTAGCAAAACAAAAATTACTTCAAACGTAAAATTTATGATGGGACTCTAAAAAATGAAGTAAAATCTACATAGTAAGATTTTAAAATGTTGCAAATACATCATGAACAAGGATAGAAGTAGGACAGCAAGGTGAGCATATCTGGAACTTAAAAAAGGCCAACATACATTACAGCATTTCGGGGACATTGTTAAAAAAACCCAAGCATTTTCAACCACAACAAAAAGGTACAACCTTGGCACTGCTGATAAATGTAATATTCTCAAAGCAAAACCAAATTTGAATAAAATTAAAGAAATGTTACATCATGTCCCAATAGGAAAGAACATATTGTACGGGAACACAAAAGAGATAAAACGAAGAACAAGATAGAGAGAGTAACGAAATATCCCATAATCATACATGGTGAGAGTTGGGGACAAAGAACAAGATAGAGAGGGTAACGAAATATCCCATAATCATACATGGTGAGAGTTGGGGACAAAGAACAAGATAGAGAGGGTAACGAAATATCCCATAATCATACATGATGAGAGTTGGGGACAAAGAACAAGATATAGATAGTAAAGAAATATCCCATAATAATACCTGTTGAGAGTTGG
The DNA here is from genome assembly GCA_033675545.1 of Elysia crispata. NCBI lineage: Eukaryota > Metazoa > Mollusca > Gastropoda > Plakobranchidae > Elysia > Elysia crispata. Next base: position 8,856 of record JAWDGP010005556.1, read on the forward strand.
GGACAAAGAACAAGACAGAGAGAGTAACGAAATATCCCATAATCATACATGGTGAGAGTTGGGGACAAAGAACAAGATAGAGAGGGTAACGAAATATCCCATAATCATACATGGTGAGAGTTGGGGACAAAGAACACCCTAGTTGTGATGTTGTCCACTCGAAGCAAATGTGTAAATGTGTTATGTTTTACGCATATATAAATAAACATTTATAACAAAGCAACACAAACCGAATGAATACACACTAAATTTCAAATCAGTCATTAGAATAATACATAGAGCAGATTAATTTTATCCTTCGGGTAGACCTTCGGAGGTGTGTGAAACCTATTTCCAAGATTTCAAAATACATCCTAATTAAAAAAAAAACAACAACCCAAGAAAAGGCTTATAAATGGCAATTGATATTTACAAATAAAAAAATTTTTTTTTTGTTAGGGAGGAGGGGTTGGGAAGGGAGGACGGGTGTCTTTATCTGAATTTAGCAGGCACACATGGGAACCATATGTTGACTCCAAAATTTAATATTTTAAAAACAAGTTTTTTTCAATGGAACTCCCGCCCATTCTCATCCTAAGGCCCAAGAAGGAGTTACGTCTCTCTGCTGTTCTTAGATCCTCTTCATTTTACGCGCACCCTGAGCTACGCTTGGTGTGGAACACAAAAGTAACAGATCCAAGCTGTCGCCCATTCTCATCCTAAGGCCCAAGAAGGAGTTACGTCTCTCTGCTGTTCTTAGATCCTCTTCATTTTACGCGCACCCTGAGCTACGCTTGGTGTGGAACACAAAAGTAACAGATCCAAGCTGTCGCCAATTCTCATCCTATGGCCCCAGAAGTCCACCAGGTATGATCGTGAGTTATAACCAGATCTAGTTTTGGTGATTATCTGCGAGGCTGTAAAACTCAAAGAATGAAATGTTTGTCTAAATCTTGAAATTATATCAGCTCAAAATAATGTTCAAGCCTTCAACGTCTGGTGGTGAAAAGCGGAAGAGGAAAATAGTTTACGTAATGTGCTTAAAATAAACCCAATGGGTATTCCCGATTATTACTGGTAGCAGTTATCCTTACGTCAGTTATGAATATAAGTTTCTATTTTGGGAGGCTTTTTTCTTGCCACATACGGTATCAAATGCATTGGTT
>JAWDGP010005556.1:12500-15000 GCA_033675545.1 Elysia crispata
CCGGCCCCAATTTGGGGAGTGCCAAGTTTAAGTTACATGAAAAGCGTTGCGAGCGACAGAGTTGAGTCACCAGCCTCTCACCTCCCCTTGTTGACGCCCGTCCCCTTCAGACCCCATCAGAGGCTGGTCACTGAATTTTAGCGCAGCACTAAAATTTCTCGCACCTTGAGGCACCAAAGCGCACACTGTGACCCACGCAGTGTGTTTTCTAGCAGACCTAAAACAACAGAGCTGTGTCTAGGCCAGATCTTTCTATAGGTCCAACCTTTTGTAGGAGAAGTTGAAACGTAGAAGGTGTCATTCTTATGTATGACAGACATTTCTCCTCTTCTGAAAGAACTTGCTTCATTAAATGATGATATTCACCATACTTAGAACGACGTTGGTTTATTTTATGAACCCAGTAACGTCGACTGTTCACTCTTCTTTTGCTCAACCAATATAAAACCATCCACTGAAATATTTCTTCGTCCATCTTGGCCAGACACTGATTTAAACAAGAGTAAAGAAATCACCTCTTCACAGGAGAGGTCGGGGGAAGGGAGAGGTCTTCACTCTGTCGCAGACTTTCCTCGCCCCTGCTCTCCCCAAAAGGGGAGGGGGGGAGGCTTTGCGCTAGCTCCAAAAAGGGGATTCTACTCTGTTTGCACGTTAAGAAAGAGTGAGAAAGAGAGAGTGTTGGAGAAAGAGAGGGAGAGGGAGACAGAGATAGAAAGAGTATTCCGTTTTGGTTTTTGGTTTGAGATTGCTATTTTTGTTTTAATAGTGTGCATGTGGTTTAGATATTTTGCGATAACTACTTGAAGTTGATTTTTTTTTAAATTGGATCTTGCAGTCCTGGTTTTTTTTTCTTTTTCTTATTTTTTTTTTTTTTTTTTTTTTTGAGATATTGAATTTATTTGGAGTTTGCAGTTTTATTATTCCTTTACTATTTTTTTCACTATTACAACTATTTCAACTTAATAAAGCTCTAGTATAGACTATTTTAAACTTACCTGTGTGCCTCATTCTATTATATAATCACAGCAACCAATTAGTTAATTTGTTTTGTGGTGTTTGTGTAGTTTGCAGTTTGTCTCTCTATCTTGAGAGACACATAGAGTCGACCAACCAACATCTAGGCCTATACATGTATAGTGATAGCTGGATATTCACTGTAGTGTATTGTTGGGATTTGATCAATAGTGTGTGTGTGTGTGTCTGAGAAAGTGATAAAGAGGGAGAAAGAGAGAGAGATGAAGATAGAGACAGAGAGAGAGAGATAGAGAGGGGGGAAGATAGAGATAGAGAGACAAAGCAGAGACAGAGCAACAGAAAGACAGAGAAAGAGCGAGAGAGATAGAGAGAGTGAGAGAGAGTGAGTGAGTGAGAGGGAGACAGATAAAGACAGAGCGAGAGAAAGAGACAGAGAGAGAGAGTGAGAGAGAGGAAGAGAGAGAGAAAGAGCGAGACAGATTGAGAGAGAGAGAGACAAATGAAGAAAGAGATACATATCAGAGACAGCGCGAAAGGAGAGAGAGAGTGAGTGAGACAGAGAGAGAGAGAGAGAGAGAGAGAGAGAGAGACAAATGAAGAAAGAGATACATATCAGAGACAGCGCGAAAGGAGAGAGAGAGTCAGTGAGACAGAGAGAATGTTGATAAGGATTAATACGCACGATTTAGGTTAGAAAACCCAAAACTGAATCTGATTTTAAGGATTTTGGTAGAAAAAAACTAGAATGTTCGAGTCAGAGTTTTTAATTTCAAAATCAAATAAAATCATTAATTATGCATTTATATAATTTACAACAAAAACTTATATAGTCATATATATTTTTTTAAATACGTTTAGTTGTGAAATTCAAAACAACTGGAGACAAGACATATCAAATACAGTATTCGCTAAAACAATAAAATGGTATAGGAAAAATGTACACATCACATTATTGTAATGGAGATATATTTATTTAGAAAAGTGAAATTTCTGCTAACCTTAAAGTTAAATTATTTTATCTACACTGCGTGTACCGTATGTATTAAGCAGACTATAGCAAGCAAAAGCATAAACATCTTTACAAAGGATCATTCCGGCATGAAATAAAATAAAGTCCCATCTTAAATCTTGTAACATTAAAAATAGATATACAATTACGTATTGTCAAGGGAGAGAATAATAAATTGAAGAAAACAAACAAAAAACCATCACAGCAAACAGTGTTATCCTCCTTGCATGAATGGAAACATTATAGAACAAGAAAAAAAATGGAAAGTTGTTAGACGGTATGGAATATTAACTAAAGTATATTTGTCTATTCTGAAGTTAATTATTGTGGTTTTCTCTCTCTCTCTCTCTATCTCTCTCTCTATCTCTCTCTCTCTATCTCTCCCTCTCTCTCCTCTCTCTCTATCTCTCTCTCTCTCTCTCTATCTCTCTCTTGTAGAATATTTCTGTCAGTGACGAACTAGATCTCTAATCTAAATCTAGAGGCCTAGAATCTAAAAAGAAAAACAAAAAAAAA
>JAWDGP010005556.1:20000-22457 GCA_033675545.1 Elysia crispata
TTTTGACTGGATGATGAAAATTCTCATATTCGTCACAAAATTATCTGCTTTTCCCGATTTTCATACAGATGTAAACTTCAGCAACACTAGTTACAGACACAAATTTCCTAAGCATTAAAAAAATTTAAGGAACATTCTCACTCTTGTATTTTATTCTATAAAGCACAGCCACCCCACACCATGTTATCATAAAGCTACAACACATTTCATGAGTCTCAACTTACTATTTCTGTGTTGATCTCTCGTGAGTCACGCTGTATATTCCTGAGGAAACGATCGATATAAGTCTATTTAAGAACACATTTGATTGCAAAACGTTAAACCACATATATATATATATATATATATATATTGTATATATATATATATATATCTTTTTTGGGTTTTCTTTATTTTTTTAAGTTCTAACCCCTCCACATACTGTTTTTTCTCCTGAACTCCTAGGACTCCTTTCTTAGACTAATTATTTACTTAGTCATCTTTAATCCTTCTGGTCACTACTAGATTAACTAGAGGTAGACTAGACAGTAAAACACGACATAAGAAGGTTGTCAGATATTAAAAATTAATATATATATATATATATATATATATATATATATTTATATATATATATTCTTTAAAAGCAGTAGCAGCCGTGCAATAAAAAGAGTTCAAGTTTTTTTTTGCTGCTGATAAGTGGATACACACACTTCCCTAACTATATTAAAATCGAGAGTGAACTAATATTACTACAGAAATTAGGAAAACCAAAAGAGATAACCTAAGTTACCACCTAAAGTAGTTTCCACGTTCAATTATTAATGGATTAAGGATGAAAGGATAAAATACAAAATACAACATCACCCAGCCACGATAAAAGACTAACCTATAAATGAAAATTATATTATGAGAACCATAAAACCATGGCCAACCACAACCATACTAACCACCACAGAAGTGATAATTGCCATGAGTCAAAAGAAAACCACCACCACTAAAAAATGGCCATGCCCAAAAAATAAAAAGAGAAAACCACCAACACAAAGATTATTTCACGTACCATTGATGCCACTGACTAAAATTCCCACCACTTACCAACAGATTTAGATCTACAAGTACCAGGTGAGACCACCACCACTGATTTAGTACAAGCTCAGTCGGCCACCACGGTCAAAGTTCATGTTTATTTCTTTTTAAGCTTCTACCAGTTCATGAGATGAATTTAAATCAAAACACTGTTATTTGTTTAGAATTTAAAAGCCATTGTTATTGTAAATCATGGCACTGAACCAAATACTTCTTAATTACAGAACACCATCCTGACCACCACCACCACTAAAATAAGACGTATCACCGAAACCGTCAATTTTGGGGCTTTAGTTACCACTCACCACCAGCACTACAAATGCTCAAAACGCATTTGAGTCACCACCCAAAAGCTGATAATTGGAAAATGACTATAAGACACAAAAGTGCAACCGTCATCTATACTTCAAAATAAATAATTACTACTACTACTATAGTAAGATAGCTATTACTGTTTGACAATAGCAACTCGGCTGAACTGGAACTATTAGCTTATTCCGAAAATACTGGTCACTACTCCTTCAACTAAGTAGAACTACAGCTGAAATCTACTCTCGTACTTTGAAATAGGAAATACACTGAACTTCTACTACTACCTCTCCCAGGATGCTCTATCTGTCAGCTTACGACAAAACGCTACATGGTCTATCGCCTGGGACTTACTACTACTACTACTACTACTACTACTACTACAGTTACTACTGGCAGGGGAGCTAACTAACTATAATATTCTCAAGGCATCCAAACTTTTACAATTTAGGTAATGAACATTCCCCAACACCCGCGGACATAAACAGCCCGTACTCGGTGAGTACCCAGGGGGTTTGTCAACATACTGTGTTATCATTCTTACACTTTTTCTATCGGAGAATTTTTACTACGAAGTTGAATTTTATAATTACTACTACTACTACTACTACAACTACTACTACTACTACTACTGGGGACAAACGACAAGATAGAGACTACTACTACTACTACATAACTACATGGTTTACTACTACTACTACTACTACTACTACTACTACTACTACTACTACTACTACTACTACTACTACTACTACTACATTACTGCTGCTGCTATTGCTACTACTACTACTACTACTACTACTACTACTACTACTACTACTACTACTACTACTACTACTGCTGCTGCTGCTGCTGCTACTACTACTACTACTACTACACTACTACTACTACTGCTGCTGTTTACTACTACTACTACTACTACTACTACTACTACTACTACTACTACTATATTACTACTGCTACAACTACTACTATTACTACTACTACTACTACTACTGCTGCTGCTGCTGCTGCTACTACTGGTGCTGCTGCTACTGCTCCTACTACTACTACTATTACTACTACTACTACTACTACTGA